>QJPP01003943.1:0-211789 GCA_003996215.1 Jaltomata sinuosa | reverse complement strand
AGGCAGACATGAATAAAGCGGTCGAGGTCTGTGGTACCAACCTAATAAACCAACCCAAGGATGCCCATTAATACAATTTTATTCTATATATGCGGAGTCTAGAGAAAATAAACCGTAACCTACCTGTCGTGCGATGACAAGCTCGAACCTCTCCGAAAAGAAGCTCCGAAACGAAATCAAACTTGAACTCGAACTTGAATAACTTGACGTCGATAATTGATTTTCTTTCGGAGATTAAATAAAACGTGAAAACATTTTCTTCCCATCAAAGCTTTTCAACAATCTGTAAGTATATATGTGCATATGCACAAAGAAAACATTTAGTAGTGGTATGCCTATGCGTACAGGAGCTTATCCACTTTGCTAAAGTCAGCAAAGTATACATATGTAAATGTACTGCCAACTTAGTGCATTGTGATGCCACCTCTCACCTTTAGCTTGCTGGCCACTTCCTCCACCTCCACGTGGAATGGAGGTGGCAACCAATATATTCACTTCCCAATATATATGTACTCGGGTATTGCATAAGTTCGTGGTAAAATAAATATAACATTTTAAATATACCATAATTCATAGAAAATTATTTCAAACAAAACTTACTATATTATAATAATAATTTTTAACATAACTAAATTTACTATCTCCGTTAAAATATTACAATGTATAAAAACCTTATAAAATAAATACATATACACTTATATCGTAACAAAAATATTTTTCGCAAACCTTTAAAATATTTTGAAAAGGTAATAATAATATAATTTTTTACCAAATTCCACTTTCAAATAAAATATTTTCAAATACACGCGATGTTAATAAAATTCTTAAATTTAAGTTCGCAACTCACCATCGCACGATTTTGATACTCAAGAACTCTCTCGGAATCCTCCATTATGTTTTCTCACTGTTTCAGAATTGAAATGGCGTTTTAAAATGTGAAGTTGAGGCTTAAATCGAGTTTGACCCGACCCGGTTCGCGACCCGGTTCGCAACCCATTTTCTACCAGACAGTCCGAGGTAAAACAGTCACAACTGTTTACTCCGCGATCAGTTGGACATGAGGTTTTGTGCGTTGGAAACTAGACTCGTAGACCTTCGATTTGGTATTTCGGGGGACTTCTAACTCTTTATATATTGAGTGAAAAGCTCCAAGACATTTTACCCAAAGTTCAGAAAATTTATTAAAGAACTTACGATAACTTTTGCCGATTTGCTTGACTTCAAAACTTATAATGCGACCAAACAAATGGGCCCGACACCGAAATACCGGTCCTGACGAGCCTTAAGTGACTTGGGTCCGCTACAACAAGCTCTAACGGTTCAAGGAAAATGTATACGTGGAAATAACCGGAAGGGTCATTACATCATGGTCATAAGTAAACAATCAATGGTTGTTGGAACAACCATGCGTAGATACTTACAAGAAGAATTAAAGAAATCCCAAATCTTGAAGAAGAATCTCAAGAACACTTCAATTAATCAAGAACAATCTTTAATCTCAAGAACTTGTGATATAATGTCAAAACCAAATGTAACAATGTAGTAGTTGTACGAGAATAATGAGTAACAGTGAAAATAAAACCTAAGGGGAAGTATTTATAGACAAAAAGACCAAATTCTAACTGATCTAGGACTGCCTGGATGCGACACTTCTGATGAGAAGCCCCACGGGCCGTCATGGATGCGATAGGCATCGTGGGTGCCCATTGGGCCCCTGCATATTTGGCTCCAGGTTCCCTGCCCCGATTCTATGGGCTAAGGTGATGGGACATCATGGCTGCGATGCCTGTCGTGGCCCTTTCGTCAGCTACACTTGGCTTCTTTCCATCTTTGCTGCCTTGTTTCCACGGGCGGCATCGACGGGGAGTCGTGGTTGTCACGGGCATCATGGCAGCCCATTAGGCTCAATTCCTTAGCGTCTCAGCTCTGCTGGATCATTCCCACGGGCTCTGCGATGTCCCATCATGTCTCCCACAGGCGTCATGGCAGCCCGTCAGATTGAGTTCTACCATGCATTCCAGCTGTCTCATTTAGACGCCTTCTGCCACGGGCCATCGTGGATGTGACGCCCGTGGGGCATGCCTTTTCTCCAAGAAATCTGCAACACTTTGGCATTTTCATCTTTTCAATACTTTTCCCTGTACATGTAACAAACAACATCAAATATAATAAAATATACTTAAGAACTCCAAAAAATTCTTAGTTTTAAGCGTCGAAAGTGCCTTAAAATCCTGGGACATCAACACCCTCAACTTAGAATGTTTGCTTGTCCTCAAGCAATAAATGAAAACAAAAACTAACATCACGCTTAAGTAGAAGGAAACCAGAAACTACAGCAGCAACATGATTCATTAAACTCTCAAACCGCAAAATAGTACCCACTCCTTAAAAGCTCAAAAACCAGTGCATTTTTTCAAGTTATCAAAACAACACAAGACAGATCTATGAGTGACAACACGATATTCATGAGAAAGCTAGCATACACAACATATATTCCAACCAAGTAATTAGTAATTGCAGTCTACTCTAGTGCCCTCACAACAAAGGAAGTCCCGATCACACATAATTGCAATTAAACTCACAGGAACTGGGGATCCTCTCACTCTCACAAAGAATTTCAGGCTGTACATGTACAATACCATAGGCTTGCCCTTATTTTCTATGCTTTGTCTTTCAAACAGTTTAGTTAGGATCACTATAAGACTTTTGTTAGGCTTGTAATGTAGGCTTAGGGAAGAAAATGGTACTTTTGGGTAAATAGTGACTATGCCCTCATTGAGACTACAATTTCTTCTTTATTTACTCCACTTTTCAGACCTTACAATTTTCCTCCCTTATTCTCCTTTCTTTCAAACCTTTTTACTTTTATCAAGCTTTGGGTGTGGCTTCTATTGCATTTTTGCACTTTTCTTTTCATTCATATTTTTCTTCACTTTTTTTTTCTTTTTCTTTTTAGCACAAAAACCACACCCAATTTCCTTCTTTCTATCACTAACCCAAGGTTTTTCATACCCACACTTCCTACTTACCTCTACAGTAGCCACCCTCAACTTAGATTTTTAGCCTGAGTTGAGGTGCACAATGTCCAAGGAGGGACCAGGGCCAAAACAAAGATTTATATGAAATGGGAAAGGTGACTAGGCTAACAACAAAAAGGTTCAACTTTAGGCTCAAATTCAGGGTTCAAAGGGATTACTTTTCATTTGGTAGGTCATTTAGCTAAAGTGGACTATTTCAAAAATGGCCTATGATCTGCCCTAACTAAACCATTCTACAACCACATCACGACTAACCAGGCAAGTTCTAGATTGTACAGTACAACAAGAACATATACTAAGCAGCTCACTTCACACATATCACAGAGTTTAGACTACAAATTAGCTAATTACCGGTTCATGCCTTAGCTTAAGCTACTTGTCTCAGTTATATACATGCTGTCATTTACAGATCCATCAAGTTCATTTCTAACACATTATTGCACAAAATTTTTGAGGGTTCTCCATTTTTCAAAAATCAGACCATGGCTGCATTCAATTTCTAATTTACTTCTATAAACACACATCCTAAAACATACCCGTTCGACAGAAATTACAAGTCCTTAGGGAAAGAACACATGCAAGAAAACCCTAAAGACGTAGATACCATATAGATACCCTCATGGGTTTCCTCCCATGTAGTGCTTGATGTAACATCACGGCACGACGCAAGTGTTTTGGCTACTCAGAATTCACCAAAACACTCTACAAAAAACCAGATGACAACAGCTGCCCCCACACCATCTAAAAAGTTGTTCATTGTCCCCAATGCACTAAAAAATAATAAACAAGGGATACTAGGCATACTTGTGATGCCTAAGCACGGTCATCGGGTTTAGCAAAAGTCAGGCCCACTGGATCGGTGCCCGCAATCATATCTCCAACAGAGGCTGACTCCGCAGTCCTCTGAACAATAACATCTACTGTCCGAGCGGCATTATCACCATGAAATCCCATAATGGGGTATAAATTTGGTATTTCAGTAGTACCGGCAACACCACTAGCTGAGCCGCCAGTCCCAAGGGCATCAATTTCTATTTGGTGCATAGCTAGAGACTCATTTCTTTCTTTCTTTGCCCCTCTCTAAGCTTTCTTGGAGGCTCTATCATCTTTTTCCTTCCGAGACTTTAGGCTAAAAGGCTCGTCATCCACTCGGACATGCTTATCTTTATGCTTTCTCTTCTTCGTGCATTTCGAGGGACTCGGGGGTAATTCAAGCTCTTCCTTATTTTCTGGTTCACTCTTTTTCTTTTTCTGGTCTGATTGGCCAAAGCTTGGGGTCTACAAAGTCCTATAAGTCAAATGCTGGCTCTAACAAAACCTGCGGCAAGACTAGTGGAGCCTTACTTGGGCAGCTGGCCGACTCTTAAGCTCATCCACATCGATCCTTAACTCAGCTATCTGTTGCTTGATTTCTGTGAGTTCAAGTGCGCCCATTTCATTTAGCTTCTCATCAACCCTATCTTCTAATGTGTCAATCCGGTCATTCACATTGAGAGACAGTGCTATGGATTTTTGGATGTAGGCTTTAAGAATTGGCTGAAACTGCAAAGCAAACTTATTCATTTGTTCCTTCAACTCGATGGTCCTCTGAATTGTGTTGGCAAAATTTGCTGGATGAAAAACAAATATTGACTTGGATTCCTCCTTTGTAAGTGCTGAAAAAAGAGATGGACCAGCAGTAATGTGCTCAGTTTGGCTACCCTATGGGGTGGGCACAACAGTGGTGGATGGTGTCGCTTCCGGTGTCGGTACATGTGCCTCTTGGGTGAGGGCTTGTGGTTCTATTGCACCGCTTAAACCCACATCTCTAGTTTCATCCTTTGACCTCTCAAGATAATGTGTCCGAGTGGCCCGCTCTGCACGATTAATACTCACATATTTTGGGTTATTAGCTTCATCATACAGCTCAGTAATGAGGCAGGGAAATGGATATGAGGAGCTTATCTTGGTGACTCTATCTGTGATCTATTCAACTATGATTTTCCCAAAGTTTAGCTTGTATTTTGATAGCAACATAGCCACTAAGATAGCTCTTTCCAGAGTGATACGGTTGTCTCCACCCATCGGCATCAGCCGCAGTCGTACTATGGCCCACCAAAACTTGGCATCAAATGAGAGAGAGGCCTTTGTGATTTGGGGCTTGTCTTGATTTAGCCAGCTTAGGTTCCCAGTTGTTATGAGCCTCTTGGCCAACCATTTGGTATGTTTGGCTTCCATTTTCATCCTATGAACATACTCAAAAGGGTCGGTGACAATCTCATATCCCAGCCCAAAGAGAAACCTGTTGATAGTTTAGGAGGAGATGTTAACAGGGACACCTCGCACTGGTACGCTCTCAAGAGCAGGCAAGTCGACAACTTTTTGACCCTTCTGGCATCTACTTTCCAATATGGGTTGGTAGTTCGCATAGAACTCCCTCACAATAAGTGGTTGGTAGTCTGGGAGTGGCTTGCTATCCAACCCAACTGGTGGTACCGAAAATATTCATCAAGATTGGGGAAGTTCTTTAGATTGAAAGGATCTATCCTCCATTCCTCAACGATAGGTCATATCAGATTTCCCCGTGCTATCACCTCGAGCCCATAATCAATTATTTTCTTTGACTCTTTGATATTCAACCTAGCTTTCTCCCGAGCGAGTACCAGGGTTGTGCCAGGGCCTGTCAGAGTGGGTGAAGTAGGCTCTCTTTCCAGAGTAGTGGTCCAGTATCAGAATCAGCATCACCCTCCGCATCTTTGGCCAAACTGTGCTCAGACCCTGATTTATCATCATTTCCCAACTTGGTCCCAATTTTCGTGCCACTAGAGACCTGGGTAGCTAATTCTTACCATCCTTTAGCTGGTAAAGAAGCATGGTCCTTTTTTGTGCTAGAACTATCCAAGCTAGAAGATGATCCTTCCTCCTATGCAGGTGCATTTCCTCCTTCCTCTTCAGATCGGGGGGAAGGAGATACTACCAGCTTTCTTTTGGTTGCCCGGATGAGAGGGTGTTGTCTGAATCACTCTTTTTGACTTCAAAATATGATTGATCTTTTACTCGAGACTTGACTGAAGTATCCTTTTCTTTCATGGTCCCCCCGCGTCAGAGTGGTGTTTTAGGTGCCATAGTACCTGCAGTCAACCATCATTAGCACAGAATCCGAAAATTTAAAAATAAGAAAAAATTTACTCTTAGAAGATTTCAGAAAGTTTGGCCTCCCACGGGCGTGGGAGGTCCGACGTCCCGTGGCACAGGGCGTTGGAATTGTCCAGAGAATTATGAAGGTAAAATTGTCCAACCACAACCCCGTGCCACGGGCGTGGGAGGTCTGACATTCCGTGGGACAGGGCGTCAGATCTTGCCAATGGGATTTTTAAGGACTAGTTGTCCTCCCACGGGCTTGTCCCATGGGCGTGGGAGGTTCGACGTCCTATCGGATCAGACGTTGGAATTGGACAGAAGCTATTTCAGGCACTGATCTAACCCCAACACCTTGTTCGATGCCTGTCGTGCCTCAGACGGCCCGTCAGGTGTCCCATGGGATCAAGTTAGGCACACAAAATTACTCTCCCTCAATTCGTTTACTTAGCACACTTTTCTCCTCACCCAAACAATAAATAATATATTACAAGTGTCACCTCAACCCATAACCCATACCAATAACACAACCCTAAGTCCCATTTGTTGAAATTTATACACACTACCCCATAATCACACATAGTTCAGATCTAGGGTTTTGAGCTAGTATTGCGATTAACAACATGCTTTCTGTTCATTTTCAACCCCGTAGATGTTTACACACCAAGAGACAATATTAAAACCATGAGAAAGAGAACTTACTCTTGGTATTGCACAAAATTGGACAAAAACTTGAGTTTTGGGTGTTTGAACTTGCTAACAGATGATCGTGATAGTGAAGAGTTTATGGGATGTGAGAGTAGTGATTTGGAGTGGAGAAGATCATAGGTGGAGAAGATTTTGGGGATTTGATTGTTAGTGGAGGGAGAAAGTAACAGGAAAGAGAGAGTCTGAGATTGACCTCAATTTAATTGAGGTCAAAGCTAAATAGACGCGAGGAAAAAAGGAAAGGGATTCCGGGTCGGGTAAAAAATTAAAACAAGTTAAAAATTGTTGACCCTCTTTAACCGACCCAGACGATGGGCTATACGATGCCCGTTGGGCATGTGATGGCCCGTCGTGAAATTACTTACCTGGGCGTCTGAAGCTGGCCTCCCACGCCTGCCAGGGATAAGACGTCCCATCACGTGGGACATGGGAATTAGCCAGTGGATCCTTTTATCTTTGTTCATGGCTTCACGCCCACTTCCCACGCCTATCGAAGCTGCGACGGCCCATTATGTAGGACATGGAAATGGGACAGACCATAATTTGCTCAACACTTAGCATCTTTTAGGCTTGGATACCCTAGTCCCACGGGTGTGGCACCTGGGACGGCCCATCACAGAGCCCATGGGACCCTTTTTTACCTACAGTTCTTGCAATTTTGTTTTCATCTCCCCACTTCCTGCAAATTCAACACACATTAGTCTATGGGTTGCCTCCCATGCAACTCCTGATTTAACGTTGTGTCACGAAGAGAGTGTTTTGGCTATTCAGACTTCACCAAAACACTTTACAAAACCAAAAAATAAAAACAAAAATAAAAATCCATGGGTTGCCTCCCATGCAGCGCCTGATTTAACGTTGCGGCATGATGCAGGTCGCTTGATTACTCAGACTTCATCAAGCTCCTTGGTTGGGATGAATTCATCTAGGTTCTAGCCTTCAATTGCTTTGAGCTCCTCAGCTGTACCCAAAAATGCTTTAATCCGCTGTCCATTAGCCTTGAATTGTTTGTCGTCATGATTCTCAATTTCAACATTCCCGTGAGAAAACACTTGTACCTCCTTGAATGGTCCAATACACTTGGACTTCAACTTGCCAGGAAATAAGTGAAGTCTAGAATTGAAAAGCAGGACCAAGTCACCCGGCTGGAAATTTCTCTTTTCGATCTTCCGATCATGATATAGTTTCATCTTCTCCTTATATAAGGCTGAACCCTCATATGCATTCAAGTGGAACTCGTCCAACTCATTCAACTGCCCAAGCCGTTGCAACGATGCCTCAGACCAATCTAAGTTTAGTTTCTTCAATGCCCACATGGCCTTATGCTCTAACTCAACCTGAAGATGGCACGCCTTTCCAAACACAAACTGATATGGTGACATACATATTGGCGTCTTGAATGTAGTCTGGTATGTCCACAAACCATCATCTAGTTTCCGCGACCAATCCTTTCTATTGGCATTGACAGTCTTGAACAAGATTAATTTTATTTTGCAGTTGGAGACTTCTACTTGCCCACTAGTTTGGGGATGATAGGGGGTTGCAACATTATGTTTCACTCCATATTTCTCTAGTAAATCCCGAAACAACTTGTTGCAAAAGTGAGAACCTCCATCACTAATGATTGTCCTTGGTGTACCGAATCTGAAGAAGATGTTCTTTTTCAAGAACTCCGTGACACACTTACCCTCATTACTGGGAAGCGCAATTGCCTCCACCCATTTTGATACATATTCAATAGCCACCAATATGTACCAGTTTCCATTAGAAAACACAAATGGGCCCATAAAGTCAATACCCCAAATGTCAAATAGCTCAATCACAAGGATGGGATTAGGAGGAAGCTCATGCCTCCTTGATATACCTCCTTCTCTTTGACACCTGTTGGAAGCTTTAGCAAAATCATAGGAGTCTTTGTGAATAGTTGGCCAATAGTAGCTGCATTACAAGATCTTGTGTGCGGTCCATATACCACTATGATGTCCCCCAACAGGGGATGAATGGCAAGCCTCTAGTTTCTCTATCATCTCAGCTTCAGGCACACATCTCTGGATCATAGTATCAGCACACACACGGAACAAGAATGGCTCCTCCCAGAAGAATTTCTTGACATCGGACATAAACTTTCTTCTTTGGTGAACAAACATATCAGGAGGCACCAAATCACTTGCCAAGTAGTTGGAAAAGTCTGCAAACCATGGAATCAGGCCTTGAGAGGTAGCCAGCAGTTGCTCATCAGGAAACGGGTGGAGGCAATTTTTCAATCACCTCAATCTTCGATTTATCGACCTCAATACCCTTCTTGGAGATTCGATGGCCAAGCACTATACCCTCTTTCACCATGAAGTGACATTTTTCCTAATTAAGTACCAAGTTGCATTCTTCACACCTCTTTAGTACATAACTAAGATGAGCCAAACAGTCTTCGAAAGAATCACCCACCACTAAAAAGTCATCCATGAACACTCAATAGTGTCCTCTACCATGTCAGAGAAGATAGACATCATGCAACGCTGAAAAGTCATTGGTGCATTGCATAGACCAAAAGACATCCTCTTAAACGCAAATGTCCCATATGGGCAGGTGAAACTGGTCTTCTCTTGGTCTTCAGGTGCAATCAAAATCTGATTGTAGCCTAAATAACCATCAAGAAAACAATACCATCCTCTACCAACTTGACGGTCTAACATCTGATCCTTGAAAGGCATCAAAAATGATCCTTTTCAGTCCAAGCGTTCAGCTTCCTATAATCCATGCATATACGCCAGCCTATAACTGGCCTCATTGGGATCAACTCATTCTTCACATTTGGGACTACATTAATCCCACTCTTCTTCAGCACACATTGAACAGGGCTCACCCACTTGCTATCCGCAATAGAGTAAACCACACCTGCATCCAGCCACTTGATAATCTCCTTCTTGATAACCTCTTGCATAGGCTGATTCAACCTACACTAGTGCTCAATACTCGAAATGCAATCTGGGGCTAACTGAATTTTATGAGTGCAGATTCCAAGCGGAATCCCAATGATATTGGCAATGGATCAACCAATTGACCTTTTGTACTTTCTCAACACAAAAGCTAGAGCTTTAACTTGCCCTTCTCCTAAGTCTGCAGCAATAATAATTGGCAAGGTCCCATTAGCTCCTAAGAACACATACCGAAGATGAGACAGAAGCACCTTGAGTTCTAAGACTGGAGGCTCCTTAATTAATGGTCTGGCAGGCAATGTCTATCTATTCTTCAGGTCCAAATCAAGCTTCTTTGGAGCATAGGTATAAGACCCCATACCTGGAAGTACTTCAACTATATCATCATACTCTTCAATGTCATCTCCATCAAAATTCATAATCACAGTTGCTAATTCCTCAACACCAAGTCTCTCCTTAACAGGCACAATTAGCTAATCCTCATCAACCACATCAATAACAGAAACCACTCACATGTCGTCATGATGCTTTATTGACTAGCAGACATTAAAAGTAACTACCTCATCATTAAATCTGAACTTCATCTTCCCAGTCTTTCAATCAAACAACATGCGTCCGATAGTAAGGAATGGTCATTCCACGATGATAGGAACCATAAAATCCATCTCACAATCAAGAATTACAAAGTCCGTAGGGAAGATGAAAGTATTAAATTTCACAAGCACATCATAGAGAATCCGTACATGACTTTTCATTGTGCGATCTGCCATAAGAAGCTGCATTGTAGTTGGTTTAGGCGCTCCTAAGCCCAACTGATTAAACACTGCTAGTGGCATCAGATTGATTCTAGCACCCAGATCACAAAATGCCATAGCAAAGTAGAACGCTTCAATTGTGCACAGAATAGTGAAAGCTCCAAGATCTTCCTTTTTCTACACTAAACAATTGGAAACTATTGCACTACAATGGTGAAAATTATCCGCAGGCTTAAACCTCACAGTTCTTTTCCTAGTCACCAGATCCTTCATAAATTTAGCATATCCAGGCATCTGTTCCAATGCTTCAACTAAAGAAATATTGACTAAAAGTTATTTCAGCATAGAGATGAACTTGTAAAATTTGTCGTCCTCAACCTTTTTATTCAATCTCTATGGGAAAGGTGGTGGAGGAAATGGCATGGGCTTCAAGACTGGTGCAACCTCTTTGTTCTTTACTTTTGACTCAGAAGACTTCTTCTCACCTGGCCCTTCACCGGTATCCTTTTCCTCAAACTTGACAAAAATCTCAACATCATCCTTTTCACTTTGAGTAGTCACAACCATAACCTGTCAATCATTCTTTGGATTCTGAATGGTGTCACTTAGGAGAGTGCCCTTTTTGATGCAAATTTATGCTAGTAGACATCTGGTGCATCTAGGTCTCAAGCTGCTTTATGGCAACAGAATGAGCCTCCACTTTCTGAATCATACCTAAAAGGTCTGCTCACATCTCTTTCATGCTTACATCTGTCGAATCAACCTTTTGAAATACTTTGTTGAGCAGCTCCATCATGGATGGTTGTTCAGATCTATCTTTGAAATTTCTAGGAGGGACATACAGACCACTTCTATCATTCTTGTAGCCATACTTTTTATGCCAGTCGCCATCCCTGTCTCAAGCTCTTCTTCTATCTATGTAGTCGGACCGATTGTAGTTGTCATCTCTATTTCTGTTCTGACCTTGATTTCCTTGACCAGAGGCCCGAAAACCTATTCCTTGATCATTTAGATAACTAACCTCCTAATCAGATGAGTAATCGTCTGGCCTTAATGCTTTCCCATGTGAACTAATGGCTTTCACCTTTTCTACTCCCTTATCTAGGATTTTCTTTGCAATCAACTCAATGTTTGTCTTCAATTCAGCAACTTCCTGTTTGATGTCTTGCAAATCATGAAGTTCAATGGACTTTTCAACCGCATATGTACTTGTTGGGGTCTTAGACTCTGTAGTATATCATTCCATGTTGGTCTTGGTAACCCTGTCAAGCATCTCAGAAGCTTCAATATATGAATTCTCCATGAATGCTCCTCCAGTTATAGTGTCAGCTACTGCTTTTATGTTGGCGTTCAATGCTTTATAGAAGATCTCCATCAGATGGTGTGAAGGTATTTCATGTTTTGGAACTTGTTTCAACTTCTTATTGAACCTCAACCATGTCTCATACAATGCCTCCGTAGGTAGCTGCTTAAAATTATAGACTTCTTGCTTTAGCTGCAACATCCTTGATGGAGGAAAGAACCACTCCAGAAACTGAGTCTTCAACTCGTGCCATGTGTATATAGAATTATCAGGCAATTCAGTGAGCCACACAGTCGCCTCTCCGGTCAATGAGAATGGGAACAGTCTCAGTATAATAGCATCTTTCCCCACTCCTGGTAGGTTATAAGCTTTTCAAATCCCCACAATTTTTTTCACATGTAGATTTGCATCTTCAGTAGGCTTCCCAACATATAGTCCCTTCAGGTTCAAAAACTGGATCATGGTGCTGGTGATTACAAAAACTTCATTCCTTCAGTCAGTAGTGGCAACACTATGGGTCCAGTAATGCCCAATTCCTCCACATCATCATCATCATCATCATAGTAGCGAGGGGCATGTCTTAGCTGCTACATCTGTCATCCCCTATTCTGCCAAAAATTCCATCTAGATGCTGCCTCATCTCTCGTAGCTTGTGCATCAAGTGCGACTTGACGGGTAGCTTGTTATCGTGCTAGACTTGCTTGTTCAGTTGCCGCATTCCAAGCGGCGAGGTCTACTATAATTTGAGCATCTTCAGTAGCAAGGGCGTCTTCCCCTGCCATTTTCTCAGCTCTTCTTCAGCCAATAACCATGCTGTGATCTGCTCCAGTGTCTTATGCACTCCCTCTTTAGCCATGTTTCTCAAAGTTCTAAGGATTTCAGGATCGTATGGGATCAAGGAATTGCCTTGACTTCTTGTAGTGGTCATGCACAAGTGTGCAACCTGCATCACAAAACAAAAACAACAAAAAAAGTAAAATCAAGAAATAAGGACTAATAGTGAAATAAACACAATCTCTCTTAATCCTAAACCGTATTCCCTGGCAATGGCGCCAAAATTTAATACGCCCAAATTACTCCTCATTTTTGAAGAGTAAGCAGTCGCAGTTCAAATATAGAACCTAACGAAGGTTGGGGTCGATCCCACAGGGAATATGGTAGGACTATGGTTGATTAGTGTTTACTTGGGTTGTTAGCCGTTTATTTCCCTCGAAAGAGGGGTTTAAAGTAACCAGATTAATAGTAACTTAAGTTTGTAACAAGTAACAAGTGACAGTTTCAGGAGTTGTTATCAATAAGAGAAGCGACTAGGGTAGTGTTC
Source organism: Jaltomata sinuosa (assembly GCA_003996215.1). NCBI lineage: Eukaryota > Viridiplantae > Streptophyta > Magnoliopsida > Solanales > Solanaceae > Jaltomata > Jaltomata sinuosa. The sequence goes on along the minus strand of QJPP01003943.1, from coordinate 198,614 downwards.
CCCATGATATCATAACTTAGTAAGGCATTTTACTTAGTGATCTAGCTTGGTGCTTAGCATGCAGAATCAGTAAGTTAGAGTCACCTAAATAGTTGGTCCCTTAGATAGATGAATTTCACCACACGCCTTGGTCCAGCCGTGGGTGTATAATTTACTAACCCTTACCCTGGATCCCAGATTAGCTATTCCCGGACAAGGTCAAGCTATTAGATGAGGGTTGATAGCCTCAAATCTCCATTGTTAAACAACCATTTTCCCATTTGTTACCTCCTTGATCCAGCAAGTAAGGATAAGGCAAGTTCTAACATTGCACACCGTTAGAAAGCAATCAAAACGAAGGGAAGAACAGTACATGCATAAACACCGCCCTAGAGTTACCAAGTACTTTGCCTACTTCATTTATCCTTTATGGTTCCCACAACTCTAGTTGTGGATTTAGCTACTCATGGTCATAAGTAAACAATCAATGGTTATTGGAACAACCATGCGTAGATACTTACAAGAAGAAGTAAAGAAATCCCTAATCTTGAAGAAGAATCTCAAGAACACTTCAATTAATCAAGAGCAATCTTTAATCTCAAGAACTTGTGTTATAATGTCAAACCAAATGTAACAATGTAGTAGTTGTACGATAATAATGAGTAAAAACGAAAATAAAACCTAAGGGGAAGTATTTATAGATAAAAAGACCAAATCCTAACTGATCTAGGACTGCATGGATGCGACACTTCCGATGGGATTCCCCACGAGCCATCGTGGATGCGACGGGCATCGCAGATGCCCATCAGGCCTCTGCATGTTTTAGCTCCAGGTTCCCTGCCTCGATTCCACAGGCTTAGGTGATGGGACAACGTGGTTGCGACGCCCATCGTGTCCCTTTCATTGGCTACACTTGGCTTCTTTCCATCTTCACTGCCTTATTTCCACGGACAGCATCGATGGGGCGTTATAGTTGTCACGGCCATCATGGCAGCCCATCAGGCTCAATGCCTTAGATTTTCAGCTCCGCTGTATCATTCCCACAGGCTCTGCGATGTCCCGTCATGTCTCCCACAGGCATCGTGGTAGCCCATCAGACTGAGTTTCACCTTGCATTCCTGTTGTCTCATTTAGACACCTTCTTCCACGGGCTGTCATGGGTGTGACTCCCGTGGGGCATGCCTTTTTGCCCAGAAATCTGCAACACTTTGGCATTTTTATCTTTTCAATACTTTTCCCTGTACTTGTAACAAACGATATCAAATCCAATAAAATGTACTTAAGAACTCCCAAAAATTCTTGGTTTAAACCGTCGAAAGTGCCGTGAAATCCTGGCACATCACACGTTGACCATCACCTGGTTATTCCCACTTATATATTAGTAATAGAATAGGTAATAGATACTCCCTCCATTTTAATTTGTTTGGCCTACTATTTTTTTAGTCCATTTTAAAAAGAATATTTTTTTCCCTTTTTTAGAAACTCTTTAATTCCAACTTTTCACATGGTATATTCAAGACCACAAGATTAAAAGATATTTTAATACATTTGACATATCTTTAATTTAAGACCACAAGTTTCAAAAGTATTTTTTACTTTCTTAAACTTCGTGTCAAGTCAAAATAGGCCAAACAAATTGAAATGGAGGGAGTAATAGATTTGCTAGAGGAAAGACCTTGGACTATAAAAATACTTAATCAAAATATCAAATATATAAACATATATAAAAAAATCATAGTCAACTAATTCTTTTTTTAGAGGAAAAAAAAGAAAAGAAGAGAACATATACAGTCAAATAATTAGTAAAAAATTAAATAAATAATAGCACTCGATATAAATAGGGGTGAGCACATGGAAGGAAATGAACAAAGAGTACTTTTTTGATTTATCATAGCAAAATACTCAACCAAAAACACCATTTACTCTATATATAGAGAGAAATAGAAGGATTTTCAAGGTTTTAATGGTGGAATTGAGCTGTTTCTGTGAAGAAATTTCTCATTTTCTGAAAAGGGGTTTAGGAACTCATTGTTTGTAGCTGAACCCACGACCACCATTTTCTTCATTTTATCCTGTTTTCGTCTCTGGTGTGCAGGTTCGTCAAGAATTTTGTTTCTATTGCTACTCACTTGACAAGGTTGACCCAGACGGAGGTACCATTTACTTGTCTAACAAGTGTGAGAAGAGCTTTCAAACACTTAAAACACTTTTGACTACAACTCCTATTCTATCACATTCGAGTTTAGGTGCTATATTGATGAAGGACAAAAATGTCACAGCTGATGCTTTGAGGTAATTGTAACCTCACGAGAACAACTACCAGACCCATGATTTAGAGTTGGAAGTGATGGTATTTGCACTTAAAATCTGGAGGCACTATCTCTATGGTGTCAAGTGTGAGGTGTTCACAAACTATCGCAACCTGCAACATGTGTTTACATAAAAGGATCTGAATCTGAGATACAGAAGGTAGATGGAGTTGTTGAAAGATTATGACGTGACCATCCAGTATCATCTAGGTAAGGTTAATGTGGTGGCAGACACATTAAGCTAGAAAGCGATTAGCATGGTCAGTTTGGCTTGTTTGGGGGTGTCAAAGTGGCCCCTGACTAGAGAGATTCAAACTCTAGAATCCAAGTTTATGTAGTTGGGCATCTCAGAAAAGGGTGGAGTGTTTGCCAGTATTAAGGTTAAGTCCACATTTCTGGAGAAAATCAAGGTCAAACAGTTTCAAGATGTGCAATTGAACAAGCTCCGAAATAAGGTGGTATATGGTGAGACTTTGGATGCCACACTTGATGTGTGTAAGGTGTTGTGTTTTAGAGGGTGGATATGTGTTCCTAGGATTAATGACTTAGTTCAGAATGTGTTAGATGAAGCTAATGGTTCACGGTACTCTATTCATTCGAGTGTGACCAAAATGTACTGGTACTTGAGGCAGCTTTATTGGTGGCCTGGGATGAAGATGGACACAACAGAATATGTGTCCAAGTGTCACAATTGTTAGCAGTGAAGTATGAACACCAAAGGCTTGCATGATTACTTCAAAGGATGCCCAGTCCTGACTGAAAATGGGAAAGGATAGCCATGGACTTTGTGGTGGGTCTTCTTATGACCTTGGGAAAGTATGACTCAATTTGGGTCATCGTGGATAGGCTGACTAAGTCAGACCATTTTATTTCGGTTAGGATGGATTATAACTCTCAACATTTGGCCAAGATCTATGTTAAGGAGATAGTGAGGCTGCGTGGGGTGCCACTTTCTATTATTTCAGACAGAGGTACGCAGTTTACTTCTACGTTCTGGGGCAGGTTGCATGAAGAGTTGGAAACCCAGCTCACTTTTAGCATAATTTTTCACCCTCAGACTGATGGTCAATTGGAGAGGATCATTCAAGTGCCTGAGGACATGCTGAGAGCATGTGTAATTGACTTTGGGGGTCATTTAGATCAGTTCTTGTTGTTGTGTGAATTCTCATACAACAACAACTATCACTCCAGTATTGATATGGCACCGTTTGAGGCATCTTATGGGAGGGGATGTAGATCTCCCATAGGATGGTTCGAAGTGGGTGATGTAAAGCCTCTGGGTGTTAGTTTAGTGAAATAAGCCCAAGAAAAAGTGAGGGGTATCCAAACCAAGCTGTTGGCAGCTCAGAGTAGACAAAAGGAATATGCAAATCGAAAGATAAGAGACATGTCATTTCAAGTTGGTGAATAAGTTCTATTGACGGTGTCACCTATGAAAGGAGTCATGAGGTTTGGCAAGAAGGGTAAACTTAGCCCTCAGTACATTGATTCGTTTGAGGTTCTCAAAGATGTGGGGTTGATAACTTACAGGTTGGCACTGCCGCCCAGTTTATCTGGGGTCCATCCAGATTTTCATATATCTATGCTGAAAAGATATCTTGGGGATGGGGATTACATCATCAAATGGGATTTGGTCTTGCTAGATAATGACCTTCAGTACGAGGAGGAGTCGGTTGCTATTCTTGATCAGGATGTCTGAAAGTTGAGGACACAGGAGATCACATCAGTAAAGGTTCAATAGAAGTATCATCTGCTTTAAGAAGCCACCTGGGAAACCGATAGGGAGATGCAAAACAAGTACTGTAACACCTCGAAATTCGATCCAGCTTTCAAACTCAAAAACTTACAGAATTTTGAACTTCCAAGGACCACAGGTCAAGTTCATGAGCCATGGATGGTTCCACGAGTCATGGAAGGGACTCATGATTCCAGTTCTGAAGACCACCCTCGGGTTTGAGAACTACGGGTCAGTTTCACAGTTCTTGGATCCAACCCGTGGAAATCAAAAAGAGAGTGGTCAATTCCCCATAAACCACGAGTTGGTTCCACGACTCGTAGAAGTTTTTATGGGTCATCCTGTTAGTTTGTCAAAAGTTATCCGCAGATTGGAATTTTGGCTCAGGAACCACGACTCTAATCCATGAGCCATGATTACTTCTACAGTCCGTGGAAAGGGCTTGTGGAACCTGAAGTTGGGTTTTAATCAGCTTTTCTCTAATTAAATCCCAGGGGTATTTCTATAACTGCCCACCCTTTTAACTCTTAAGTGAGGTTGTTTTGGCCACTTTCAGTAGGGTTTCTACTCTTATTAGCCTAAGTCTTTCACTAATCCTCATTCATCTACCAAAAGAGGAAAATAACTCCTTCAAGCTCCAAGTCTCAAGCTCCAAGTCTCAAGCTCCAAGTTCAAGCCTTCATTTCTTTTCATATTAGATCAAGCAAGCTTCAATAAGTTATATGGGTATTCATTTAGGGAATTCATTCACCCTTATACCCGAAACCCCAATCTTCTAAATTGATTTTTATGAATTTTTAAATTACGGTTCTTACCCAATTCTCATGGGTTCTTCTATAAATTGTTTCCTCATGATTCTTTTATGAATTCTAACTTCAAATTTCTTAGTTTTGCATGGATTTTTATAAGAGGTTTCCTATTTATGATTTGAAGGCTAACCCTTATCCAATTTATGAAATTGTTATGAATTCAGTCTACTAGCATCAATTCGTGGTTTCTCACCTTTTACCCATGTTTCATATGAGATTTCTCAAGTATTTTCAAAAGCTCATGCATTGAGAATAATTTCAAGCATGATATCACCCTATGGTATATTTTCAATCAAAAACCCTATTTTGAAAGTCTATAAAGCTATACATGTGTTGAGTAAGTTTTTCATGATTTTGTGCAAGCACGATGAACAAGGCATGTTTTTAAATACATGATTGTTAGCATGATTTATGATATGATATGGATCTTAGGCTCACCACAATATATTCATGATTTGTATGACATCCCGATGTTCCATTAATGCTCATTAACTATTTTCAAAATCAAGGTTTGTGAGTTGTATGATGATACAGGTTTGCCAATATGATTGTGATTATGAACAAGATTTAGCATCTAGAGATGTCACATGTATGTGAGCTATATGTATATTTTGGGAGTAGTATTTAGCACCGAGTGATGAGGGTTGCAGATAACCCAAGTCCAAAACCACGTTGCCACCGTAGGTTGCCCTCTGTGGCTTATGACAGGATCCTATTATGACATGGTTCTAACCTTGGCCATTTAGGACAACCTTTTTCAGTGTGGGTGCATGACACTGGACTCCATGTAGCTCATCATGGTTTAATATCGGTTAAGAGAAACTCCCGTATGAATGTTTTCAAGTTTTTTAAGTCTTATGATATCTTATTTTGAGGTTTGACTTTTATCTCATGATTTATTTTTCCATTATGATATTTACTTATGATTTCTTTTATTTATGCATGAACTTAGTTTTAAGCATGCTTTCATGTATACTTTATCATGATTTATTCATATCTCGCATACTCAGTATATTCTATAGTACTAACCGCATAGATTTTTGTGTTGTATCACTCTATTTACCCTTCTAATCCGTTCCTTAAGCATTTCAGATAATGCCTCCGTGAAGAAACTCCAAAAGAGAGGATAATCCTCTTGTTCCTGATCACGAGGTTATGAATGCAGAATTTCGTGAAGCCATCTGTATGTTGGCTTAAGCCATGACAGCTCAGTTGAATGAGAAAGAGAAATTAAAGAAGAGAAAGAGGAAGAGCAAGAAAACCAGAACATGGAACCACGACTCTAGTCAACAGAAAACTTGTTGTAGGAACCGGTCATCTTTTTAGTATAGGTCATCCGGACCAACTCCATCTCCAGTTAGCACACCTGCACTCGATTCTCAGTCTTATCATAGTAGGGATCCGAACACCTTGAGGTACCCCCATTGTAGTAGTTGTGGTAAGTTTCATCTAGGTGAGTAGCTTGCTGGCAAAGAGTGGTGTTTTAGGTATGGTCAGTTAGGTCATAGGATTAGGGATTTCCACTCAGCTACGCGGAGCAACTGTGGTGTTCATCTCCAAAACCAATCCCCTTCATTGCCTAGCTAGTCGGGTCAGAGTATTCATCAAGAAGTTGAATCAGGTATGTCACTAGATTTTCTTCCTTTATGCATCCATAGTCCATGGACCCCTATTCTTTTTTGTTTTTAAGTTATCTTAACTTAGAAAAAAGTGGATATAGAAGGGTTGAGGCCTAGACTTTTAGGCGAAGGAGAGTCTTAGACTATAGAAGGAAGTGGGTATTCGTGCTAGATTCTGGAAGTGCATGTTCTGTTAGAGTAAAATAATCATAGTTCCTTTGAGAGATTGGTGAGAGGTCCATAGACTTAGAAGGGTAGCATGAATCTAAGGGGGAGATGGTGGGATGTAGAATCGGTCAGATTTTGGAGTCTCAGGTATTGATGCTTTTGGGTGTTAGAACAAAGTTAGGAGGGGAGCAGAAGCTTATTTCCATCCTAGCATCTTAAGTATACTTCTGTCATTACGATACCTTTTGCATGCCTTGTGTCTCAGCGTCATATTCCTATTTTAATTTATTCACCTCATTCAGATTCACGCTCATATTCAGCTTCTAAATTGACAAGTGATTGCTCCAGACAACGATTCTACTCTTACTTTAAGATTCTACAAATCCCAGCTTTATGCCCTGAGGTTCGTTAACTATGTAAACTCATGTCTCTCAGTATGCTCAGTCCTATTTACTCAGTTCGGTCTTCAAAAATGCCTTAATGGCTAATCAAATCATGCCACACCACATATGTGCTCAGACCTGATTTCTTGAAATGGTCCGCGCTTATGATTTCCTTGCTCTAAAGCCCTTTTACCTTTTCCTTTGATGACAAGGGGTGGTGATCCCCACTATTCATGTCTTACGTGCCCAGTATGTGAAGTACTCATGCCTATTATGCTCAATTCCCCAAGCCTCACCTTGATTGGCTTGATCACGCTAAGTGTAAGTCAAGATCAATCGATAATCCTTCATTCGTGATGCTCATGCTCTCGCTCTTTTCTTTCAGTGATTCTGGTTTATGTTATTATAAGTGTTAGGGGAGATGGAGTTGTAGCAGCCTAGATAGAAGGTAGTAGATTTATTTTCCTTGTTGAGGTACTTGTTCCACCTTGACTTCTAGGTGTGGGTGAATTAGGAGGTAAGAATCGTTCTGGCAAAATAATTAGACAAAGAATTCATGTATGTCCCTCGGTAGAAGTTCTTGAAATTGTGACCCCTAATTATGATAGGGAAGAGAAGAGAAGTCTGGGATAGGATAAGCTACGAAACCATAAAGTGACCATAGTTATAAGCTTGAATATCATGATGGAATACATGTGGACCTTTGCTTTGCGCAACTAGTGACCCTTTAATTAGGAGTTCAAGGTTAGTTGGTCGTTGTTATAAGAAGGAATACTATTCTTGGGAGGTAACTCTAGATGCAAGAGATTTAGTCAAGATAGCTTTGAACATGGAGAAACATGTAGTTAGACTCAGACCCTAGTATCTATATGTGCGCTATTGAGATTACTAGTTGCATATGGTAAGTATGGCATTTAGAAGAGAATAGTTTTCCCGTTTATCTACTTCGCTCAGTTTGACATCCCTTGCGGTTAACTGCGATTTCTAAAATGCGTTTGTTCTTTATGAGTTCCAGCTAAGTCCCTGCCCTTAATTCAAACTAGGCGTCAGGTTAGATATTTAGTTTCTTGTCCCATCAGTCATTCCCATACTCTCAGTATGCATACGTGTATCATGAATCCAGCTCAATTTATATTTTAGTCAAAAATCAGTCACCATGATAGTAATTCAGTTCTTAAAACTCAATTGAGGGAGCTACTTGGGATGTAGAAGCAGTCATGAAAGCCAAATACCCTTACCTCTTTCCTTCCAATCCATTTTCAGCTTGAGGTATTGTCGCGCCCCATTTTTCTCGCGAAAAGCAGGCCATCGATGTGACAACTCTCTTTAGGATGAAAAGAGTGAAGAGTCGCCACCTAACGAATTAAAGGCGCGTTAGGGTACCGTACTAACTAACTACGATTAAATTTAAATTAGGGTCTACGCAACCAGAGAATTGGGTAAGGATTCAAGTTACCTCAAAAGGAAGGTGTTAATCACCCTTCGAGGTCCACAAATATGGGTCCCTGCCAGATTCATTATTTATGTGGGAAGTTCGTGATAAAACAAAGGTCAAAATATTATTAAACTAAAGGATTAGGTGATTAAGCAAGTAAAACCTTATTTTAGAACAAGTAATTAAATTAGTTTACTTACTAAAATCTAGATGAGAGAAGATTACACATAAAATAAATAAATAAATAAGAAAAACAGATAAGCAAGAAGACAGAATTGACACAAGAATTAAGGAGAAAAAGGCCTGATTACTAGGTGACTTAGTTAACTACCCCAAACAAATAGAAAGAAACAAACTTGGGTTAATTTTAACCTATTCGGATTATCGCCCAACTTATTTATTGAAGACAATTTCAAAGTCATTGTCGTATTCTGCTCGGGTCGATTTCCATCATATCCGTCTATCTACCCACCTAAGTTGGTTATTAAGATTGTTATTAACCTATAATGCGTACTAAAGAAAATGAAAAAGACTAACGCGTCTTAAGATGCCTACCCGTCCCAACTTAATGTCCAAGAGGCATTGGACTACTATTTTGGATATGGGTCTAGACAATAAGATCCTATGGTTCTTAATTAGACTCGGGATTAACGTCAAGCAAAACAAGTAGGACTTTAAAGCATGTAGCACATAAATGATTTTAAGAAGCCACCAAAAGAAAACAATTAAAAGAATATTAGGATTAACATGCTTCAAAGGTTATCACCTTCATATGATTAAAAACATATAGGCATGATCTCTAGTTCAGATATGCGAAAACCTTTTTGGTCCGATAACTAACTTATGCTGAAATGAAATTTGAACCCTATAGACAAGATTACTAGGCAGATTTAGTTACACACACATGCTGAAAATAGTTTTAATCCTATAGGCATGGTGACTAATCAATTTAACATGTTGGAAGTAATCCTTACAAACAAGATAATTAATTATTTAATATGCTAAAAAAATTTTGGAAAACATGCTGAAACTGATTATTCATTAGACATGGTAGCTAATTACATTATATTAATTATTCGGCAGAAATTACAAGTAACATGCAAAAAGAAATTATACGTATCATGCAGTGAACGTAAGAATTGTGACCCGAATTTAATACGTAATTATTAGACCAGATTGCTAGAAACATGCTAGAAACTCCACATTAAGCTTATTGACATGGCATTAAAATTAGCGAGCCATTTAATTGAAACCTATAGGCATGCTTTCTAGGCATTTTCAAACAATTAAAAGCAAATAGCACATAGTTTGACCCTCCCCCCATAGCGGTCCCCTAAAGTGTTTTATTACATTGTCAGAGTTTATACAATAAATTATTACAGACCAAATAAATGAATAATAAAAATGGAATTAATACAATATAAAAGTCTAGCAAGATCTCCCAGTCCCGGGCAACTCTTCTCGATAAGACCCATCTTTTAATAGAGTACCTGTCGAACATAGTAAACATAGGATTCAGAGGACCCTTTTACAACCCATAAGACCTCCCCTGACATGTTAGAGTTCCTGAGGATCTCAAGGACCCTATGCTGTGCTTATGTCAGGGAATGGGGTATGTTAGGACCTCCGTACTCCACCAAATAACAAAAAACAAAACTGGACAGATTCAAGTATATCATACCAATCAGCAAAATACCAATGAAATTTAACAATAGTTCAAGGCCAAAACCAACAAACACAAATAGATTTCAAGTTTATATCCTATAGACATGCTTTTATAAACACATCACAGTTCAATCATGGATAAACACAGATGAATGCATATTCTAAAATAAAGGTAAACATGCATCTGAACTTCCCCAGTTTAAAATAAAATGCTTTTCGCATGTCCTTGCAAATTGAAAGATTGCTAGGCAAAAGTTCAGACGCTGTTTTCATGTGAGGAGGCATGTATTTCTGCTTTACTCAAAGAAAGATGTTAGCATAAAATAACCATTGTCTCATATTTGAACATCAATGGCTAAATTTTGAATCTGCATTTGACATTATTGATCCTGCGACGGGCTGAAATGATTTTGAATTATTGGACGGAGAGCCTAGTCAAAAGCTATTTAAATAGGTGGAAACAGAAAAAAGTTTATTAGATTAAGACCGAAATCAATAATGAGTTGCCTACGTATCCAAATGGAAATCAGGTCAATCGTAGTTCGTGAGTACAAAGGAAAGCAAATAAAAGCAAAAAAAATTATTAGCTAAAAAGAGAACGAGTAGAGGACAATGGTACTTTTCTTGTGATGATCTTGTCTTTATCAATTTATTTAGTGCATTTTGCATTTCTTTCTTCCATGTCTTCGAATTACCTTTGTCGGGTCATCTTGAACAAAGATTTCACCCATAGTGGTGGGATCATAAATATTTCTTAGTTGTCCTTGTCGAACTTTTATCTCTCCCTTTTCAATCAAATTCTGAATCTTGTACCTTAGTGTAGGATATTCCTCGGTATCAGGACCTTGGATGTTTGAGTGATAAGCACAATTCTTGGATAGATCAAAATTAGGAGGTGAGTACTTAGGGATCCATCCCCTTTTTGATTGCACAACACCTTGGGCTCGTAATCTTTCAAATATACCTGTCAAAGATTCTGTTAAAGGTGTAAATGTACGAGGCCTTATTCTTTTTGATTGATGATAGCTTGATTGTACTGGATAAGCCTTATGTTGAGAGCTGGATTGTGTTCGATAAATTTCATGTTGAGAACCTTGGGAATTATACAACCCAGAATGCACATTGTAGGAATCTAAGATAGCATGAACCTCTTCATCTTGATGATATTATGTCTGAGGTATAGGAGTTGATACCCTTTTCCCCTTTTCATCCTGTGAATTCTTTGACGTTTGAAGGATGGAAACATCAATGATTCTTCCTGTCTGAATTCCATACTCCAAATTTTTTCCAATTCGAATTAAACTATCAAAGCTTTGAATACATGTGAAGAATAATATTTTGTAGTATATACCATCTAATGATCTGATGAAAGTTTGTATCAGCTCTTTTCAGGTTTTGGAGGACGTATTTTAGAACCTTCTAACCTCCATCGTCTTACATATTCCTCAAAAGATTTGTGACTCAATTTTTGCACTCCAAGTAAATCCAACATTGTTGCATCGGCTTTTGATGTTAAATTTATGTTGTTATACAAAGTCACGAGCCATATCTTCCCACGTATGCCATTTGTCAAAATCTTGTTTGACGTACCAAGTGAGTGCTATTCCTGACAGGCTTTGAATAAATAATCTCATTAGAAGAGCTTCATTATTTTCTAGGCCAACCAGTCTGCTGCAATAATCCTTAAGGTGCATGACTGGGTCTCCATACCCATCAAACACGTTGAGTTTTGGAACTTTGTATCCTAAAGGTAATTCAACTCTTGCATGTAGACACAACTTCTTATATCTCAAATCCTGAATATTTTTGGATCGTAATTTTTCATCCACCCTCTTCTCCAAGTTATCAAGTCCTTGTTGTAGCGTCTCTAAATTATTTTTCTCACTTTTCTCGGATATCATCAAGCTTGGCAAAGTAGCACGATTTGTGGGTGCTGAAGATGATTGTTGAGGGAGTGTTTGGGTAAGGACAGAAAGAGGAGATACAGTCCAAAAAGTATTTTGCATAGAGCGAGAAGGAAGAAGACTAGCTTTCTTTTGGATATTGAGCATATTTGTCATATTGCATATTCTCAATCGAGCCAATGTTCAAATGCTAGACAATCAGTGAGCAAAAATAAATAAGTTAAACACAAATAAAATTATCATGCAGCACACATAAGCTTGAAACATTAAAAGTAATAATGATAATAATATTATAAAATAAAGGACGCTCAAAACAGGCGAGAATTAGGACTTGAAGAGTGATTTAAACACAGAGATTTGAGTTTCGAACGAAATTTATGAGAGTAATAAAATCTATGATTTCAAAAGATCGGTACGATACTAGGATGCAAAATTTAGAGGTAAGGGAGTCGTAGGATGAACAAGGTCGACTATTGTTGAACACTAGAGCTTTCTTGACATCATTTTTCAATTAATAGATCTAATGTTCAACTTTAGTTAACCTTAAGAGAAGAAGATTCAAGATTAGTAAAGGAGAAATACACGAAAGAAAATGCCTTATGTTGAAAAGTATTATAAAGTGGAGCATCCTACCGAATATTGAGTTATGCTTATTCAAGAGAATTGAAGTTATGGGAGCCATATATGGCTTAGGAGTTGGAAAAGCTATAATACTGCATGAATATCAAATGCTAATAGACGAGAGTTAAACCTAAAGTGGAATCCGAATAAAACCGAAGATGTTGTGGGGAAGAAAACTAATGTGTTAATAAGAAACAATGAATTGAGAATTTCCTATAAGCAAAAAATTATCCTAAATGACTGGCAACAAGTCTAGAGGTTCCTACCAAGGAATGAATCATTGCAAGAGATGATTAATATGCTAAAGAATACCTTAAGGGATAAAAATTAATTCATGAAATTGAATTGAAGGAGGGTTTGGCTAGACACTAAGATTGTATGATTTGGGTCTAAGAAATAAGGTATAGTGGTACTATGAAATAATTTGCATTAAATGCAAATAACTGTTTTAAAGCTTGAAATCGTAAAGGTAACCGATAGCTAAGATAAAAAGCAAATAACTAAGTAGGTAAAATGTTAACACATACGTAAAATTTTAACCTCTAACAAAAGATAACGAGATAAGTGAATCACGAGTCTTATTAGATAACGAAATAAATAACAAGTTAATTATGGAATAATAATGTGAAAACACATAAGGAGAATAAGAACAGAGATTTAATCATGAAAGTAAAGTAAATCAAACAAGGAAATAAATAAATGAGATAAGGTAAAAGGATGTACGTAGAAAAAAAAATTATACTAAATAAAATAACCAGTAAAATTGGGACATCAAATAAGGGACCTTAGAAAAAGGATTTTCATGCAAGATAAATCAACTAATAAATGATATATTAAGGACAAAGAACTTAATAAATGGGTATGAAAAGAATATAAATGGTATAAAATATTTATTTAAGCATGAAAAAAAAAGTAAATAATACGGAAAAGACTAAAATGACACTACAACACTTAAGAAAGTAAACTCAAAAACGATTAAGCATAAAAAGTATTTTACGGACAAACATATTTTAATTATTCTGTTAACAAATAAACAAAAAAAGAATGATAAAGGATGAAAATTAATAAAACAAAGAAAAATAATTCTATCAACCAACACACAAATTTTATATAAAAAAAAAATACAAAAGCCCACATAAACATGAATCTGTAATGGTTAGAACCTAAGTATCCCCAGCAGAGTCGTCATTCTGTCGCGTCCCATTTTTCTCGCGAAAAGTGGGCCATCGACGTGACAACTCTCTTTAGGATGAAAAAAGTGAAGAGTCGCCATCTAACGAATTAAAGGCGCGTTAGGGCACCGTACTAACTAACTACGATTAAATTTAAATTAGGGTCTACGCAACCAGAGAATCGGGTAAGGGTTCAAGTTACCTCAAAAGGAAGGTGTTAAGAACCCTTCGAGGTCCACAAATATGGGTCCCTGCCGAATTCGTTATTTATGTGGGAAGTTCGTGATAAAACAAAAGTCAAAATATTATTAAACTAAAGGATTAGGTGATTAAGCAAGTAAAACCTTATTTTAGAACAAGTAATTAAATCAGTTTACTTACTAAAATCTAGATGAGAGAAGATTACACATATAAATTATAAATAAAATAAATAAATAATAAAAATAGATAAGCGAGAAGACAGAATTAACACAATAAATAAGGAGAAAAAGGCCTGATTACTAGGTGACTTAGTTAACTACCACAAACAAATAGAAAGAAACAAACTTGGGTTAATTATAACCTATTCGGATCAGCGCCCGACTTATTTATCGAAGACAATTTCAAAGTTATTATCGTATTCTGCTAGGGTCGATTTCCATCATATCCGTCTATCTACCCACCTAAGTTGGTTATTAAGATTGTTATTAATCTATAGTGCGTACTAAAGAAAATGAAAAAGACTAACGCGTCTTAAGATGCCTACCCATCCCAACTTAATGTTCAAGAGGTATTGAACTACAATTTTGGATATGGGTCTAGACAATAAGATCCTATGGTTCTTAATTAGACTCGGGATTAACGTCAAGTAAAACAAGTAGGATTTTAAAGCTTTGTAGCACATCAATGGGTCTCAAGAAGCCTCCAAAAGAAAACAATTAAAAGACAATTAGGATTAACTTGCTTCAAAGGTTATCACCTTCATATGATTAAAAACCTATAGGCATGATCTCTAGTTCAGATATGCGAAAAACTGTTTGGTCCGATAACTAACTTATGCTGAAACAAAATTTGAACCCTATAGACAAGATTACTAGGTAGATTTAATTACACACACATGCTGAAAATAATTTTAATCCTATAGACATGGTGACTATTCAATTTAACATGCTGGAAGTAATCCTTACAAACAAGATAATTAATTATTTAATATGCTGAAATTATTTTGGAAAACATGCTGAAACTGATTATTCATTAGACATGGTAGCTAATTACATTATATTAATTATTCGGCAGAAATTACAAGTAACATGCAAAAAGAAATTATACGTATCATGCAGTGAACGTAAGAATTGTGACCCGAATTTAATACGTAATTATTAGACCAGATTGCTAGAAACATGCTGGAAACTCCACATTAAGCTTATTGACATGGCATTAAAATTAGCGAGCCATTTAATTGAAATCTATAGGCATGCTTTCTAGGCGTTTTCAAACAATTAAAAGAAAATAGCACATAGTTTGACCCTCCCTCATAGCGGTCCCCTAAAGTGTTTTATTACATTGTCGGAGTTTATACAATAAATTATTACAGACCAAATAAATGAATAATAAAAATGAAATTAATACAATATAAAAGTCTAGCAAGATCTCCCAGTCCCGGGCAACTCTTCTCGATAAGACCCATCTTTTAATAGAGTACCTGTCGAACATAGTAAACATAGGATTCAGAGGACCCTTTTACAACCCATAAGACCTCCCCTGACATGTTAGAGTTCCTGAGGATCTCAAGGACCCTATGCAGTGCTTATGTCAGGGAATGGGGTATGTTAGGACCTCCGTACTCCACCAAATAACAAAAAATAAAACTGGACAGATTCAAGTATATCATACCAATCAGCAGAATACCAATGAAATTTAACAATAGTTCAAGGCCAAAACCAACAAACACAAATAGATTTCAAGTTTATATCCTATAGACATGCTTTTATAAACACATCACAGTTCAATCATGGATAAACACAGATGAATGCATATTCTAAAATAAAGGTAAACATGCATCTGAATTGAAATCTACATCGATAGAAAACTAACCAGTTAGCCGCAAATAATGAGAAATATTTCAAAGCCCAACACTTAGCAATCAACTTGTAAGCCAAAAGAGAATTTCTTTAAAAATATGAGAGTAATAGTGAATGTGTAAAAGTATCCTACTAATGAAAAGAGAGGGATGTTTTATAGTAGGTGAGTGTCCTCAATTTACAGAAGTTAAGGAAGGGTAATAAATCACAACAGATCCACCGAATCAATTAGAGGTAAGACACCAATAATACTTAAAATCTGTCACAATTAGTGAAAAGAGATAAATGAGGGAGTATGAATGTAAAAATTACCATTAATTAAGAAAAACTAGATCAATTAGCTATAAGAAGAATCCAAATCTACCATAAATAGGCAAATATTAAAGTTGTGGCAATTTAAAAGAGGAAAGATGCATAAATCATAGAGGTTTTCTTTAAATAGGATAAGCAAATCAGGAGACAGATTACCATTTCAACTAAAGCAAAAATTATCGTCTTCCCATAAGTAAAGGGATTAATCAGGCACAATATACTTAGTTACCCTATTAGCATATGAATGAAGGCTGTCACGTGATTTGAGGTTAATTAGACAAACAAGAAAACCTCAAGCTACCGTATGTAAAGCTGTCATGAGGCAGTCTTTAAGCAGAAGGGAATAATCAAGTAGGTAAAATTATCATATGACTCGAATTAACAGAGAAACAAACATATTGAGTGATTACATGGCTTCCACACGTTCAGATTGAATATTAATCAAGTACGTATGTAATTAGGCATATAATTATGAACAAACGTTAACCACAATTCCACTAGATACAGATTTGAGGTATGATGGTTTGAAAATTTTAACAAGTACTCAATTAATTTTTTCACCCAAATCACAATCAAATATCGAATCTCAAAGTCAGGCTATGAAATGGCTCTCACATCTTCGGATGAGGAGAATGGTGAGATACATAAGGTCTTACCGGAGCCGAAGAATCGATCATAAAGCCCAAAACATTGAAATATGAAGAAAGCCGGAGGAGGGCAATTTCCTTTGCCTTGAAATGCTATCACATTACTGATGGGCCCTCGATGTTCCATCCTGGAGCTCGTCCCATCGGTGGTTCTCATAGTTCACCAGAGAAGGGAGAATTTTAAAGAGAGAGAGGAGAGGGTTTTGGGGGGTTTTCATCAGAGCCGGCGGGGTTTGGACGGAGGGAGTTTGCTGGTGGAGAACGAGGAGGCGGAGGAGTTGCATGGTGGTTGGAAGTGGAGCTTCATTGGTCGGGCACCAGAAATGGAAGTGGTACTCGCCGCTATTTCGTCGACGGGTCCAACGGAGGAGAAAGAAGAGAAAGGGGAGGAAGAGAGAGGCAGTGAAGGGGGAGGGTGGTTTCAGCGTTGTTGTTGACCACCGAGGCTCAGCGGCGATGGTGGAGGCGGTGAGGAGGGAGAAAGAGAGGAGAGAGAGCTGAAAGGGGTGAGTGGGGCGGCTGGTTTGAGTAAATGGGGGTTAGGGTTGAAGGGTGTGTGGTTTAAAAGGAAAGAAAGGGTGAAGTGATCTTGGTCGTTGATCGTATTAGATCAACGGCTGAGATTTAATCTGAATGGATGGGTTTTAGAGTGGTTCAGAAGGGTCAATGGGTACCCAAATTGGAATTGAAATGGAGCATTTAAAATTGAGTCCAAATTGACTCAATTTTAGGCTAGAATTGAAATAAATTGAATAAAAGGAGGCTAGAATTTAAATAAATTGGGAAGAAAATTGGAATTGGGCTGCTATTTAATAAATAAAATACTACGTATATATAATTTAATAGATAAAATAATAATTAACGATAATTATCAAACGAAGAATATTATTTAAAATTAATTATGTATATATATTATACGTAAAATTAATGACATGTAATATTATACGAAATTTACGATAAAATAGTAATAATTAAGAAATAAATTATATATTTATAAATTATTTACGAATTAAAAAAATGTCAAGACGACGATAAAAAACGTGATTTATTTAGTAAATAAAAGCAATACACGAGGAAAATTAAGCTTTAAAAGTAAGAATAACTAGTAAAATAACAGCCCAAGAGAGGTATAGGGAGGTCAAAATTGGGTGTCAACAGGTATTAGTTTCCTCTTTAGTATGACCCTCCGATTCTATTCCATCAGTTTCTCTTATGATCCTAGCATGCATTCATGTTTTTTCGAAGTTAGTTCAATCATGTTTTAAGTTGAAAAGCACAGTTTTCATGTTTATTCTTTGGTTTTCCTATTTTGTTGCTTGGTTGGGATGTTTTCTCTCCAGTTTTCCTTGCTTAGTCTTCATTCGAGGATGAATGATCCCAAGGGGGAGATATTGTAACTCCCCAAAATTCAATCCAGCTTTCAAACTCAGAAACTTGCAGAATTTTGAACTTCCAGGGACGACGGGTCAAGTCCACAAGCCGTAGATGGTTCCACGAGTCGTGGAAGGGACTCATGATTCCAGTCTTGTAGACCACCCTCAGGTTTGAGAACCACGGGTCAATTTCACGATTCATGGATATTTCCATAGGTCGTGGATCCAACCCGTGGAAATCAGACAGAGAGTGGTCAATCCACGAGTTGGTTTCACGACTCGTAGAAGTTTCTATGGGTCATCCTGTTAGTTCGTGGAAAGTTATCCGCAGCTTAGAATTTTGGCTCAGGAACCACGACTCCAATCCATGAGCCGTGATTACTTCTACGGTCTGTGAAAAGGGCCCGTGGAACCTAAAGTTGAGTTTTAATCAGCTTTTCTCTAATTAAATCCCACGGGTATTTCTATAATTGCCCACCCTTTTAACTCTTAAGTGAGGTCATTTTGGCCACTTTCAGTAGGATTTCTACTCTTATTAGCCTAAGTCTTTCATTACTCCTCATTCATCTACTAAAAGAGGAAAAGAACTCCTTCAAGTTCCAAGTCTCAAGCTCCAAGTTCAAGCCTCCATTTCTTTTCATCTTAGTCAAGCAAGCTTCAATAAGGTATGTGGGTATTCACTAAGGGAATTCCTTCACCCTTATGCCCAAAACTCCAATCTTCTAAATTGATTGTTATGAATTTTTAAATTAGAGTTCTTACCCAATTCTTATGGGTTTTCTTCTATAAATTATTTCCTCATGATTCTTCTATGAATTCTAACACCAAATTTCTTAGTTTTGCATGGATTTTTATAAGAGGTTTCCTATTTATGATTTGAAGGCTAACCCTTGTACAATTTGTGAAATTGTTTTAAATTCAGTCTACTAGCATCAATTCATGGTTTCTCACCTTTTACCCATATTTCATTGAGATTCCTTAAATGTTTTCAAAAGCCCATGCATTGAAAATAATTTCTAGCATGATTTCACAATGTTTTCAATCAAAACCCCTATTTTGAAAGTCTATAAAACTATACATGTGTTGAGTAAGTTTTCCATGATTTTGTACAAGCACGATGAACAAGGTATGTTTTCAAATACATGATTGTTAGCATATGATTTATGACATGATATGGAGCTTAGGCTCACCACAGTATATTCATGATTTGTATGACATCCTGACAATCCATTAATGCTCATGAACTATTTTCAAAACCAAGGTTTGTGAATTGTATGATGATCCGAGTTTGCCAATATGATTATGATTATGAACAAGATTTGGAATCAAGAGATGTCACATGTATGTGAGCTATATGTATATTTTGGGAGTAGTATTTAGTACCGAGTGATGAGAGTTACAGATAACCCAAGTTCAAAACTACGTTGCCACTGTAGGTTGCCCTCTGTGGCTTATGATAGGATCCTATTACGACATGGTTCAAACCTTGGCCGGTTAGGACAACTTTTTTCAGTGTGGGTGCATGACACTGGACTCCATGTAGCTCATTATGATTTAATGTCAGTTAATAAAAACTCTCATATGAATGTTTTCAAGTTTTCTAAGTCTTATGATATCTTATTTTGAGGTTTGACTTTTATATCATGCTTTATTCTTCCATTATTATATTTACTTATGATTTCTTCTATTTATGCATGAACTCAGTTTTAAGCATACTTTCAAGTATACTTTATCATGATTTATACATATCTCGCATACTTAGTATATTCCATAGTACTGACCGCATACCTCTTTGTGCTGCATCCTATTGTGATGTAGATCTTGTAGCCCGCTCCCAGATTTGTGGCTATTAGATCAGCATCACATCCAGCCAGGTTGGTGAGTCCTCTTCTCTCGAGGGCTTGGAGTTTAGCTTCATTCTAGACTATTAGTTTTTTCATTCAGTTTTCAGTATTTAGAAATAGCTGGGGGTTTGTCCCAACAACTCGTCAGTAGTAGAGGCTTTCAGACATAGACTTAGATATTTAGCTTAACTCAAATTGTCATTTTTAGACTTATATTTATATGACAGATCAAGTTTCTCATTACTTCAGTTAAGCTTCCGTTCTTATGTTTTGTTCAATTTTTAAGTCATGCTAATGCCAGAGGGTTATCTTGAGATCACTTGTGATCTTGAGTCCCGTGATATGTCCAGGGAGTAGGCTCGGGGCGTGACAAGTACCTTTACTTGTTTGAGGATTCAAGTACTACTTTCTTCTTGATTTAGCTCCATTTTCTTATTTGATCGTTCAGGAATGAACGATGGGTAAATTGATATTTGTTGTAACGATCCTTTCTGTCATTATGGGTGAGCTAATTGTGCAAGAAATTGGGTTAAAAAATTTCTGAGTTGGCAAGTTGAAAATTTGGGGCTAAGCTAGTCTCGGACAAAATCTGAGCGAGGTAAGGTCTAGGTAAATCCGGGGAAGGATTGGATGAAATAATTAAGTTTGAGCTTATTTTTCTATTAACTAAGACATTAAAGACTCAGTAGGATTTTTCAGAAATAAATTTGGGTGAGTAAAACTTCTGATATCAAACTTGACATAAATGGGTTAGTTTGAAATGTCAAGGTTTGAGGATGTATTGCGAAATAGGCAAAACTGGGAGGATTTTTGAGTTTCTGTCCCGATGCACCCGCTATAACGAGTGACATGCTGCTACCGCGATGCTGCTATAGCGGAGAAATTCCTGCTATAGCGAGAGTCAGAAGCGGTCAACTCTGCTATAGCGAGAGGCTTCCACTATGACGATGTCACTATAGCGAGATTGAGCCGCTATAGCAGGATTAATTGCTGTAAATGCAGAAACTTCCCCAAAAATATTTATTATTTCTCAAAAGCATTTTGGGGAGGGCTGTGGTAATTCTCAGCACTTTTCCACCATAATTCTTTGCTACGGTAAGTATTTTATCCCTCTAAACTAGTACTTTGATTTTTATGGCTTAGAATCGTTAGTTACAGGCTTGGAGAAGGGTTTAACTTAACCTAAGTTGATTTTTTTGGTGTAAAAGGGGAATATTGGGATAAAAAACCTTGGGTTCTTGGTTTAAGTTGTTTATCGTAATTCACTGGTATAAACATGGAATTGATAGTAATTAGGCGAATTTAAGGTAGGAAGACCCTGGGATAGGTGAAATGATCATGAAATTGGCCTTGAGGTTCGGGATTAAGTTGTAATCCGCGATGATATAGGTCATTTGGTTGATTATGTGTTTGTATTCTTATTTTTAGACCACGATTAAGCTAAAGTTTCAAGAAATATAAAAGCTCCGGTCCAGTAGAGCATTCATGCTTGAATTGAGGTAGGTGATGGTTGTTGTAATTCAAATTCGTAATGTATGCATTGTAACTATCTCTTAGTATTACTTGCACCATGTGTATTCAGGGAAAAAGGAAAAAGTGTTAGTGATCTTAAGTGTCAATCTCATGCAATGAACTTGTTTAAAATGCTTGTTAGTTATACAAGTGACCACACTTGGTTGTGATTGTGATTGTTGTGATATTTGTGATTTCTTTGATTGGATCGAGTACTACGCCTGATATATATTATTGGTTGACTCAGGTATCACATCTGGTACAGTTTATTCATTAGTTGGCTCGGGTACCATGCCTGTTACAATATCACTTATGATTGACTCTGGTACAATGTCTGTTACGAATTTAATTGTATTATGTGTGTTGGTTCCATGAGTGAATCAAATTTATCTGTTGTGATGTTATTACTTCATGATGGTCCATAAGTGACCAGGTTGATATGTTTAAGTGCTAAGGTGGTATCTTGAGTAAATTGGAATTGCATGTTGAACACCATAGATGATGTCCTAGGGATCCTTGGGTGGTCCGGGTTGTTACTATTTATTAGTTTTGGACATGTCTTATATGATGGTTAAGTCAGGTTGATGAATGAGAGTCTTGCTTATATGTACTTGACTTTATTTATACATGTTGTCCTATTTTCACTAAGTTTTGGTTAATTATTCATATTCTGTATCTTAAAACTGGTCGATGATTTCACCAGTACACTATTATTCTTGTGTACTAATATTACACTTGCTCTTCTTTTGTTGAGTACAAGACATATTTCGGCGGCTATTTTGAGACCTCAATTGTGATCCAAATGACTTCTGAGTTCAAGGGTGAACTGCATCTTTCGGGCTACCATAAATTCTTCTATTAGTTCTAGTCTCTTGTTCGGACTTAGACTTTATTTATTTTGGGGTTGCATCCCCTTCTTTTAGACATGATTAGAGTTTAATTTGGTACACAATTTTCAGATTCCGCAGATTTTCTATTCTTTAAATTTTAGATGTGAATCTTGATTTTTATATATACTGGATTGGTTTTAGCTGCTTAGTTTCCAGTTAAGTATTAGTTAGTTAATTGATTCTCCCACCAGGGGCTAGTGTGGGTGCCACTCACGGCGGTTAGATCGTGAAATTCAAGCATCTTCAGTAACTTCGGAGGGCGCTTTCAGTGCAATAATATTTCAAATTGAAGAGCATAGGTATTCATTAGCATCAGACAGCTTAGAGATATTGGTATTGTTTAGAGATTGGATCAATGCCGAGCGAAGAAATTATGGGTGTCCAAATTTACCTGTCCAATTTAAACATGATATAGATACTATTTTGGTAGATAGTAATGAAGACGGCATGAATGCATTGGAGGAACAAGCACTACAACCACTTCCAGAACAGGTTACACTAGAAATATTAGAAAATCTAAGAGTAGACTATTTTGGACCTTACCGATATTAATATGATAATTCGAGGCCTAATTCAAACAGAACTCTTCTTAGAAGGTGGTTGCGTAGATTAGGTGCTCTTCTAATATTTGTAATACAAATTGTATTATTTTATTTTATATGAATAAAATTATAGGTCATTCGCCTTAAGTTTCTTTAATTATTGTCTTCTATTTAATACAAGTCTTTTTAATATATTTCAATTTTCAAGACTTTTACTAACTTATAGTTCTTTAACAAATTTATAGTTTTCACAACTTTAATAAGAAATTTCTTACTTAACTAACTTACTTCATAGTTCATACTTCAAGTTTAAATTTAAAAAATAAATAGTCTAACTTTTTAAAATTTAAGTTGTTATTATTAATTTACTAGTATAGTTTGAACTTTGAAATTTAAAAGGTTTGAAAGTTTCAAATTAAGTAGTTAAGTTATAGTTTAAAAAGTTTCAAACTTAAGTGATAGTTTGAAATTTAAAAGGTTTGAAAGTTTGATATAATTTAAAAAGTTTCAAACTTAAGTAAGTAAGATATAGTTTGAAAGTTTAAGATTTAAACTTTAAGAATTTAAGTTATAGTTTGATTGTTTGAAAAAAATTTAACTTATTAAGTTATACTTTTAAAAAAAATATTAAATATGTTATATATTCAGAAACTTTTTCAATTATAAATAATCAAGTTTTAAATTAATTAAACTTAAAAAAAAAGGGAACACTGTAATCCCGGAATCCCAAAATTCCAATCCAGTACTGGTCTGGTTCGGTGCCGATTAGTACTGATCTGGAATGGGTACAACAAAAAATACTGGTAACTCCGATACCGATACTGTCCCGGCTCCGATCGAATTTTCGATTCAACGGTGTCGGTTCCGATAGCTACCGATCCGGTGATGCCAATTTCAGTACCATTGCCAGCCTTATTCCCAGCAACCATATGACCCATAACTCCTTCACGTTTTCCCTTCCACTCACAACAATCTGCACAACACAAACCTATATAAACATATACACCCCCATGCACAAAGGAGGAGGCAATAGACACCACCATACAAACATCCAACACAATACCAAGACAAGAAAAACACACACTACAAAGAACACATATAATACAATACACTACCAAACAAAAAAAAAAGAGGGCAGAATCTAGACCAAGGAAAAAGAGAAGGAGAGAGCACGAGAGAACAAGAAAAAGAAAGAAAGAAAAAAGGAAATTTAGAGGTTTTATTCGCGGTTTCAAGGTTCGTAGCTCTTGAAAGTTAACAATATGTTAACTTAGAAAATCAGTAAATCGTGGCGACTTTTGTTATTATTATTTTTCGCAAGAGGAAACCTTCAATCTTTCTTTGTATAATGTAATACTATAATTATGCAAGGTTTGATCCAATATTATGAAGTTGCTCAAATTTTATGTGTTTAACCTATTAATATTTTTTTTTGATGTTATAGTATGAAGTATGTTCATAATTTTATATTGTTAAATTTAGAGTAGAATTGGTATAACAAACGATTGTTTTTGCATGCTTAAACTAAATTATATGTCCTTAAATTGATAAAAAATATTATGCAGGCCACATGAGCAGTGAAGTTTCAATGGCCTAGATTTATTCCATACTAGTACTATGTTTATTATGTTTTCTATTTACATTATCAAATAAATAATAAAAACAGAAAATGATAGGATTTTTTTTTCTGAAATAGGGGGTCATATAACTCATTTTCACTTATCGTTCTTCACGTAGAGGCCTACTTATAAATATTTTGCAAAAGCTTAATACATAAATACGTGATTACAGTTTCACTTTGTCTTGAGTTGAGATGTCCGAAACCCCATCTCATCTATTCTTTTAGATTGGCCAACTTTATTTCTACTAAAATCAAATGAGAAAAAAGATTCTTTTTATTTACAATTCAATTCACTTTGTATAAATTTTACATAATTTTATCTTAAAAGATGATGCACTTTTGACATGTTATGGCATAACAATATTTTTTTAGAAGGTACTTATTTATTGGATAAAGAATAGAAAATAAAATTGAATAGGTGATAAAACAAAATCATAGCCTTTAAATTTCTAGAACACACGTGATAACTAATGATGAAGTCAGAAAGCACTGCTATCGATAATTCATTTTAACAAAATTAACTTACCATTTTGAAGCCGATTTGATTTAATTGGGATTGATACACCTTATGTACTCTACATGCTTATTTAGACTCGGGAAAGACGGGATGATCCATAAATGCCTCAAAGGCGCGAGAAACATATCAAAATTCGTGGCAAGACTAAAAGCACGGTTACCAATAATCCACATATTAATATAAATAAGACGGTTCAAACAAGTTTAAAATAAATCAAAGAAGGCGGGACATAAGTGATTTTCAGGCTCATAAACATAATATATCCAAAAGATTAATTCAAGTCAGATATAAGTCAATAAAACGATTGTGCTAGAACCACGGGACTCGAGGTGTGCCTCACGCCTTTCCCTCGGTCAACAGAATTCCTTACCCAAATTTCTAGTTCGCAGACCAATAAATTAAAGAGTCAAGTACTTCTTTTAATTAGGGATCCAAATAAGGTGACTTGGAACACCAAAACTCATAATCAAGTAGCGACCTTGTAAATAAAATAATCTCTTTTCAAAACGTCACTTTAATTGAAAAACCCCTTTCAAATCACTCTTTAACGGAATGGGAATAGTCAAGAACTTTCTCCCCAAATAAACACTATAAAATTAGTTTGATACACTAGAAAAAACTTTCATAACATTATTTGGAAGGTGAGAATCACTTCTATCCAAAAAATTATGCATTAATCAATCATTCAAATTAAAAAACGCATTTTCAAAGGGTAACTTTTTGCATTTTTTTTGTAGTTTATTGTTTTTCTAATATGTGTATTAATTTTTTACCATATATATTTATTAGTACTAGTTTATTGTGTTTATTTGATCATTGCTTGCTTTAGCATTTTGGGATATTACGAATAAATAAATATGGTAAAAAATTAATACACAATTAGAAAAACAATTAATTACAAAAAAAAAGAAGCAAAAAGTTACCTTTTGAAGATTCATTTTCTTAATTGAATGGTTGATTAATATACAATTTTTTCGGATAGAAGTGATCCCCCACCTTTAAATTATATTGTGATAGTTTTTTTTTTGTTGTATCAAACAAATTTTATAGTGTCTATTTGGGAAGAAAGTTCTTGACTATAATGATGAACGAAGGGGAGGCAACATCGGCTGAAAATGGGGAAGAAATAAAAACATAAGATATTTATGAAGAGGCTCATAAGGTAAGAGCATCTTCAAAATTTGACTGAAGGTTTCTTAGCATGCGCGAGCTTTTAATCGTCATAACAGTGCATACAAAAAGTGCTTTTTTAGATTCTCCGAATTTAAAATGACATTTAAGGTGCTTTAAAAGGGTTGAGCCTTTCTCCAAAATTTTAAATACACGGAAGGCTCATGAATATTAAAATACCTTAAGTGTAAATACATTTAACAAATCATTTATTTTTTTAACGTAAAAGTTGCAACTGAAGATGCTCCATGAGCCATACGGCTGTCATTTTAGTTATGAAAATTCTGACAAATCTATTAATTGAATTTTTCACTCAATCAACACCATTTCTCTAAAAAAAATCGTATTATCCATAAAAAAATGTGCAACAATTATTTACTTTTTTCAACTTTAACCTCAAATATTTTTTTGCCCAATTTCAAACTGCAATTATTTGTCCAAGACTGATGTGATGACCGCTGCTTTCAAATGCCAAATTTGCCGTTACATAAAAATACAATCTCAGCTATCTACATAGCACTATTTCTCTTCAGTCCTCACTTGTTCTCTCCTTCCAACTGTTACCCACTTCGACTCTTCTTCAATCAACCCATCTTCACCATGACCAATCACAACACCTCACCGTACTCCCTCTTGCTGCCGCTCACCGCTGTACTGGCGCTTGTCTCCTTCGCCAGCGCTACCGGGGCGGTGAGCACCTCTGATCTCAAAAAAATCATGGGGGAAGAGAGAAATTACAGGAAAAGGAAAGTAATTGACATTAGCCACAAGTATGTTCCTGATTTGCCTGCTTACGGTTCCAAAAATGGGCTGGGCAACTTCATAAAACTTGAGACTAGCATAAAGTTGGGTGACCTCACAAATTATTCCGTATTTAAACTTGCTACTCATTCTGGTACACACGTTGATGCTCCTGGACATTTCAATGAGACCCTATTCGAGTTGGGTTATGATGTTGTTTCCCTCCATCTCCGAACTTTGAATGGTAATGTTCCTCACATCTTCTTGTAGAAGACTAGAAGTAGATGCAGAATTTTTTAAATTACTTTGTATTTATTTATCACATCTAATAATTTTCTATAATTTTTTTTGTATTTGGAGCTCTTATATAATTCTAAATTTCTAATATATAAGAGTTCAGGAGAGGTAGAGGTAGGTGAAGAATTACTTGGGGTAGGTGATTCAGCAAGACATGGTACACCTCTGGCTTAATGTAGACATGACCCTAAATAAGAAGATTTAGAGGTAGCAGAGTGTTGTAGAACCTTTATGTGAGAGAGACACCAGGCTAGTCTTCTCTTCCCCTTTTCTCCTTATTAGCAGTATTCGTTCCAATTTAGTACTTGCATAGTATCTTTCTACTTTGGTGCTGTTATTTTTCTTGGTATCTCGTTTTAGTTGTTTTCTATCTTGCTACTGTGCTGTCATATTTTTTTCTTGTAAACATGCTTGGACGAGGGTCTATCGGAAACAATCTCTCTAACCCACAAAGGTAGGGGTAGGGTCTGCATACATCCTACCTTCTCCATACCCCACGTGTGGGATTACACTGGGTATGTTATTGTTGTTCAAGCTCAACATACTGAATACACTTGCACTTTCTGCTTATATATGCTGGTTTACCTGCAATTTAGCCCTATTTTTTTTCTTTTTCTTTTGAAAAAAAATTGGCACATTTTTGGTGTGAATGCAGGTCCAGTTCTTGTAGTGGACACTCCATGGGACAAGAATATTACAGGTATGTTCCTAATCTTTGGCATGAGATCCTGTCTGGCTCCTTGCTTATTTTCTTGTTAATAAGCTGTCTCCTTAAAATTATTTTGCACCAAATGATATAAACCTAATTATTGCTGGCCCTTTTGTTCGTCAGCTGAAGTTATGAGGTCATTGAACATACCTCGGGGAGTGAAACGTGTTCTTTTTCGGACGTTGAACACAGACAGGTACATTTTCGTGTGTCCATTGGAGGCATTGATTTGGTTCAAACCTGCTAAAATTACCTACATAAGTTGTTTGCTCATTTTGTCATGTCGTTTGGTGTTGAATGAATATATTTGTGAACTTAAACAGGAGGCTGATGTACAAGAAGGAATTTGATTCCTCCTATGCAGCATTTACTCTGATGGAGCAGAGTATTTGGTCCATTATACTGACATCAAACTCGTTGGTGTTGATTACTTATCTGTTGCTATTAATCCCAAGGATGAGCTCGTTAAAGTTCATCAACTACTTCTGGATCCTAAAGTAAGTATAACATCCATTTGCCTAGTATGATTGAGTTTAAGTTTTGTGCACTAATAGTATATATAAGATTCTTTTAATATTATCAGGTTAAGTTAACCTATAATACAGATAACTCTACAACAACAACAACAACATACCCAGTATATTCCCACACAGTGGAGTCTGGGGGGTAGAGTGTACGCAGTTCGTACCACTACCTCAGGGCGAGGTAGAGAGGCTGTTTCCGATAGACCCCCGGCTCAAAGCAAAAATAGTTTATATAATACAGATAACTCTCTAGAGTGAAAATCTTTTACATTGTCAGTGTATAAAACCTAAAACTTGACATAGTTACCTGTAAAATTGAAAACATCTTTATGAAAGAATAGTTAATAAGCTTTTTGTCTAGTACTAGCTGCATATTATCTACTAAGTTAACTTGCTACTCTGTTCTTTTAATATTTCCCCTTCTCTACCCTGTAGAGGATATAGCACTACATTGTGTTGAACACCAATTGCTCTTACTTTCTTAGAATTCTTAATGGAGACTTAGAGTCCTTTGTTGTGTTTATCTATGTTCTTACTTGGTTACTAACTGTTAAGGATTCTTTAATATTATGCATCAGGATATTATTCCAGTGGAAGGCCTCAAGCTCGATGATGCAGTCCCGGGAGTTTACACAATTCACTGCCTACCCCTGAGGTTGGTTCATGGAGATGGTTCACCTGCCAGGTGCATCCTCTTCCGGTAATGATGTCAAGGCAGCTAGCAGTTGTCATGGAAAAAAAAAAACTCAAAACTTTAACCAGTTTCGTGAACTCAGAATTTCCAAGAAAACTTGGTAATGTACTAGCTTCCTTTAGCTTGTTTAACCCATGGAACTATGTAAGTTTTGTGTCGGGTACTGATACAAATAAAAGTAGAGATGGTACTGCTAGCCACACTAGCTCACAAGTCACAACCGAAATCAGGTCGAGTGGAAGTCAATTACACAACAAATAGTTATGGATTTGCTTCTCCAAAAGTGACATTTACAAATAGTATAGTTTATACGCTTAGCATGAGTTCATTTTAAAGCATAATAAAGCCCGTCTCTGTATAATTCATCTTTGAAGTTGAGAATTCTCGGATCTAATCTCTTCCTGACTTGGCGTGGGTTTTGCAGATGCTAAAATCTCTGAGGATGAGAGAAAAGACACTAGCAGCAAGAATCGAAACTAAATATATAGCGGAAATAAGTGATAAATGAAAAACTAGAAGAGATTAAAAGGGGCGGGAGGACAATTTTATTTGGGAAAAGGGTCACAATTACCCTTTTACTTTTGAAAATTGGCTAATTTTACCCTTCGTCATACTTTCTGGCCAAATATACCCCTGCCATCACTAAAGTATTCACCTATACCCCTCAATAAATGTAAATACTCAAATATACTCAAATTACACATTTTTTAAAAATAAACCCATGATCCTAATTTAACCCTTCCATCCCGATCCATCTTAATAAGAAAAGGACCCAAATACAATAAAAACCTCATAGTTATTCTCCATGATTGTTCCGACTTCAATTAAATTTACAGCACAATAACTTCAATTAAAAACGAAAAATACACCATAAACTTAAAAAAAACAAAGGTAGAAGTAAATTTACAGCACAATGGCATGCTTATTCTATAAAGAGGAGAACAATAAAATGATTGGATTATTCTATTCTTAAGAATGTTGTCTAGTAATTCAAAATCAATTAAATTTATATTTTTATCTGAACCACATTTTGTACTTCACACAGATAATTATCATAAAATGATTCAACCAATTGGTAGAGCTTCGAGTCACATTTTCTAACTTCATTACTTATCATATCTCATCCAAATCAATAATATATCTGAAACTTCATTGAGTTATGGAGAATAACTATGAGGTTTTTATTGTATTTGAGTCCTTTTCTTATTAAGATGGATCGGGGTGGACGGGTTAAATTAGGGTCATGGGTTTTATTTTTAAAAAATGAGTAATTTGAGTATTTCAATCCATTGAGGGGTATAGATAAACACTTTAGTGATGGCGGGATAAATTTGACCAGAAAGTATGATGACATGGGTATATTTGGCCAGAAAGTATGATGAAAGGTAAAATTAGCAAATTTTCAAAAGTAAAAGGTTAATTTTGACCCTTTTCCCATTTTATTATTAATCCGTGGTCCATCAACAGTACAAAGCCTGTTTGTCAGTAGAGAGTCAGCCAAGTACAAGGAATAAGAAGGGAAAAGAGAAGATGAAGAAAGAGCATTTTTGTGAGTGTGAGCAATAGATCGATTGATGGTGTTTCTTGAAGGGGTTAGGTCCCTTTTATTGGGAGCGGAGAAGGGTCAAATATACCTCTGTATTATTAAAAATAGTTTAAATATATCTCTTGTTATACTTTGGGTTGAAATATATCCTTTTCGTTAAACTTTGAGTTCAAATATACCCCCGTACTATTAGAAATAGTTTAAATATACCTCTCGTTATACTTTCAGTCCAAATATACCCCTCTCAATATACTTTGGGTCCAAATATACCTCTCCCATTAAACTTTTATGTTGATTTACCTTTACTTTTGACATTCACCCATTGAAGCTATCTCAATTTCCTCCACTTTAAGTTCTTTTATTTTCTTGTAGTCTTTTATTTTCTTTTCTTCTCTTTTTTAATGATTCGCTTCTCATGAATCCAAACTCTTTAAAGTCTTTGCTCCACCTATTTTCGAATACTTTTTCGTTGACATTAATATTCTGTTTATCAGATGTAGAATTTTTTTTCTTGCATTTATACTTGGTAATCTTGCTTAGCTGATTATTTCAAGTATAAGTTTTAACATATGATATGAGACCAAAAGATGATGGCAGAAGAAAATAATTTTTTTTATATATCGAAACTTCAAAAATTCCTTGTAAAGAAGTTTATTCGTTGTGAGGCTAAGGAAAGGTTTAAATGACAAGGGTATAAATTGTGAATATATGTATTATTTTTGTGTGAATCGAGGGAGACGGAGAAGGATTAAACATGTGAGTTTGTAAAGTGAATCGCACAAATATTTTCATTTGATGATGAGTTATTTTTATTTTGAAGCTCATCACGTGTCCGCTTATAAAAAAGAGAGGGTAAATCGCCTTTATAAAAAAAGGGGGAGGGGGGAGGGTTAAATCAGCATAAAAGTATAATGAGGGGTATATTTGAATCAAAAATATAATGAGAGGGGTATATTTAGATTCAAAATATATCTGGAGGGGTACATTTGGACTGAAAGTATAACGAGGGGTATATTTAAACTATTTCTAATAGTACAAGGATATATTTGGACCCAAAATATAACGAGAAGGGTATATTTGTACCCAAAGTATAACAAAAGAGTATATTTAAACCATTTCTAATAGTACATGTGTATATTTGGCACTTCTCCGTACTGGGAGAGACATGAGTCTTGCTGTGATTTCAGATGATAGGAATCGTGGTTAAGTAATATAAGAATCTCGAGTTCATTAGAAGCCTTGTGGACACCGGATGTTCCATGGTTAGTGAACCCTGAGGTTGCTTGTATAGCTTACATAGGTTTGTGGACGAGCTTGTGCTGTGAATGTTAGTCCGAAATGAGGTAGTTACAAGTGAGGTAGTCAATCTCATTGTAGTTTCTGGATTCCAAAGATGAATTCCTACACAACTTGCAAAGATCCTCGTTCCATCTTCAGAGATGGCAGTACGTTGTACATACCAAAAGGTGATTGAACTCGAATCAACAACAATGTTAAATATAAAAAAAATGTGTTAAATGGGGTAAGAGAGGCTCGAACTCTGGACCTCAGGATTACTCAGAAACTATGAGACCTACGCGCAAGCCAACTCCGCCACCACACCTTGTTGGTCCTAGCAAGCATATTAACATATATATTTATATATATATATATAGATACCCTTCACATGCCTATCAAATTAACGAACAAAAGCTAATAGCTAATAGCGCATTTTCCCTTTTAATCTGTGATGGTAATCTGAATAGTCTTATTGTTTATTATAGCTTTTCAAAATTGCAACAATTGGGAAGGGAAAGTACACGAGTACCCTATTTTGAGCCCGTCATTTAACAAATATCCACTACGTATTTTATATTACACGAATAGCCCAATAGAAAAGCAACACAATATTTGGACAATAATACCCCTGAGACGTTATTTCAACTATAAAAACATGATCTCGAGGTCTTCAACTCTTTTGTCGATAATAGGAATTTGCACATCACTCCAAGCCAAAATCTACAGATCTGAGTATTTCTTTCAATGCATTTTCGAGCAGGAATGTACAGATCACTGTGAGTATTTTATTTATTGTCCGATTATAATTTGGAAACTATAACTGAATCACTGTGTAATGTAAATCTTTTTTTTTATTTTCAGATATAATTATCTTAATTATCAATATTATCTCCTTATTAGTTGATAAAATCGTCTGAATTACTAAAAAAAACTGGTATAAAGTGATCTTTTACTCAACTTCTAACGAATTCAGATCCTAAAGTGAATTATTTATAAGTCCGATCGCCTATGTCTAAGGTTTAGTGATCCTGGTATGAATTATGCATGAAAAATAGTAATCAATTTGAAGATGATAGACTCAGTTCGATCGTCTATGTCTAAGATTTTGTGATCCTGCTATGAATTATGCATGAAAAAACTGTGATGAATTCGAAGATGATAGAGTAGTTCGATCGTTTATGATAGAGATTAAGATGAGTTATACAAATGAAAGAACTAGGTTGCATTCAAACTTGATAGATTGAATTTTGCCAAATGTTGGTGTCACGACCCGATTTCTCAGGTCATGATGGCACCTTCAACTCCCTAGTAGGTGAACCAATTCCCGTAGCCCGAAACGGTTAGTAATGGACTACTACCTAACCAACACGCACAATAAGCAGAAATAAGCAGAAGCAGAATATAAAGATAGACAAAGTGGAAGCAATAACCTGAATATATGCATAATAAAACTACAACCCCAAGACTTGGTATCGATAGTACAAAAGCTTCTAATAGAATACAAGTGCTAGAAGCAACAAAATGATAAGTATAACTGTCTCCGAATATACAAAGTGTAATAGTACAAAAGATGAGATGTGGTCAAGCTCCGGTCGTCAGGCGCTCACCCTAGTCTCGAATATCCAGAAAATGCCCGAGTCTCCACGCAATCAATGGAGGAAGATCACACTAATATCTGCATCAAAAATTGCAAAAGTGTAGTATGAGCACCAATTGTTAAGCAACGAGTATCCAGTAGGCATCATCGATCGATTGAGCGCATATAAAATATAAAAGCAGTAATAAGCAGAAACAAAGAGGAAGCACAAGGAACTAGCACAAAGAGTAATCAACCAAGAGTTACAAGTACAACATGCTAGCCCAGAAGATATATATACACATAAACACAGGTGAAAGAAGGAAGAAGGACGCACCTGGGATCCTTGCAATAACAGTATATATAAAAGAGAGTTTAAAGAGATGGGCGGTATACCGCTAACCTAAAAATACAGGGAAGGAAGGAAAGCAAGCCAATAATTGAACTAGTAATCACATACTAACAAAACATGCTTAAGACATCAAATTCAAGATAAGAATAGACGTACAACAAATTCTAAAGTATAACCATAGGATGGGATAACTAAACCACAAGTACCCAGATCCTCTAAACGACAAAGAATAGAATTCAATACCCTACAACAATACTAGTCCCACTAGCCTTTCAATAATCATAGTCCAAAGCCGGTGCCTCAACAGGCTAAAACCACTAATCCAACTAGTACCAAAGGTTATAACAAGCTCTAAGAAATGAACGGAGAAATATAATCTACCTACATCCCCAATGCCCGTCCATACAATCGAGGAACACAATCAAGTGAAAACAAACCCTCCAGCCACCTATACAACCAGAGCGTACACTGAGCACACAACAAACAAGGGTGGAATCGGATCAATATATGCATAATGATGTATGATGAATCTGGTGTGATAATAGTGTCGTATGTTACCCCCTCTGGTACCTATTAGGCCCAATAGAGGCAGGACCTATGGAAGGACACTGCCTGTGTACCTCTACCACACCGTGCACCCCTTCTCTGGCACACGCAACCCAAAGCCCCTAGTCTTGGATCAGAAAGGTCCATGGGGATCTACTCATAGACCACATACTAAAATCGCGAATCTCAATATATAACTCAATAATTGGAACCTCGTAGCACGTGCCTGACTTTGACCCGAGTCTAAATCAGTAGTAGTAATCTCAAAGACCTTCTCAAAGGGTGCTCGAAGTATATTTGGGTCTAAAATTAGTAATAAAGCCTCAGTAACCCTCTCGAAGGGTGCCCAAAGTGTAGTCGAGTCTAAAACCATCATAAAACTATGTCTAGCACTCCGGCATAGCCGAGTCTAGTATCAGTAACAAAATCAGTGAGAAAATCAACATAGTACCATTTTTATCTCGAGAAAATCCACCAGTCGATACCAAATATCATTTTATCATCATTTATACTGAAAATGGGCCCTCGAAGTCATGCAAAGTTTTAGAAAACTGGTGATAGTGGGCCCGAAGCCAAAATAGTGGTAAAACATGCAGAAAAATCCTTTTCCATGAATGATATCCTCGCAGACAATAAATTTCACGACCCAGACCGTCGTGAGTGGCACCTACTCAACCCCCAGATAAGTGAACCAATAGAGTCCAACTCTTAGCCTAGACTAACAGCCTTAAACTAGCAAACAGAAAATAAACTAGCAATTCGAATACGCAAGGAACCATATCATTAAATAAGCTTGCGGAAATTCCCCTAGAACCTGAAAGTCATCATACCAAACGCTACCAATACTAGAGTACGGGGATACAACCCCAAAACTGAAAATAATAAGAAATAGTCTAAGCCCGAAACAATTGCTGTAACTCAAAAGATAGACAGCGAGGCAGCTTGGTTGAACAGCTAACCCTTGATATCTGGAACAGTCAGGCCTACAAATGAGGTCGTGCGTCAACCGCCGTAAGATTTTCTGTACTCACAAAAAAACAAGCAAGTGCAGTATCAGTAGACAACCACCGTGTACTAGTAGGACCATCAGCCAGTTCCAACAACAATGTATGAACAGTACAAGAATCAAGTAACAGTTCAGGGAACACGTAATCCAATTACCAAACACCTCTAACTACAAATCTCATCCTAACTTGTCTCTACATGCCATTAACTTCCAATATGAAAATCAATACAAGTCACACCCTCATATCTATATAGCCCGGACCCACCCTGGGATCCCCTTTAACCAACACCTAAGTGTTCACAAGTGACCCGGTCTACACCAAAACCAACTCTAAATCAGATACAACAATAACCTAGCCTCACAAGGACCATAATGAAAATTCACATCTCAATAATACAGCCTGGTCCGCTCACGGAACCAATATCAATCAACACAATGTAACAAATATCCATGCAATGATGCAGTAAGTAAACTCGTACCAGGCGTGGTACCCGAGCCAACCAAATGTCAACAATCCACAGTCACAACAATGAATGTTTAACTTGTAAACCAACAAGCAAAAATGCACAGTTCAATAACCAGACTGATCAAACAGGACTATAAGACATTCCAATTCATCTCCTAAGCAATGCATCTCATACAATCACTTAGATAAAAGTACTCAAACACACAATGCATGAAGAAATCAAGCCATCACCTACCTCAAAATGATCCAAGCTCTACTCAATCGGAGCTTTCCCGTTCTCCAAAGTTCTTGCCGGTTCTTGGTCTAAAACAACACACAATAACCAAGAATTAATCCCCGTGGCCTACAATTTACCCGGATTACGCAAGAATCCTAAACCCTAGGCCACCCATGATCATTCCACCCTTTTCCCGGGATTTCCCATCATTAATTCACCTAGTTCTATCATTTTTACGGATAAAATTAGGAAATTTAGGTCACATATCATAAAACGGTAAATTTAGCAACATCCAAGAACTTCTACACATAGAATCCCTCTTTTTCCACAGATTCTATCATTCCTAAGTCATTCCAAACCTCTCCCCAAGTCCACCCCTAGCAATTTTACCACATAGGAAAAGTATTACGGAGTTTGGGGAGTAGAAACCTTACCTTAGGTAAAAAAAATGATGAAGAACGGAGGAAAAATGCCTGAAATCGCCCTAGTTCTTCTCCCAAATGAATTGTAGAAAACTGAACTATTTTGGGGAAGTTTATGCATTATATCCCATCGGGCTCCGCTATAGCAGTACCACCGTAGCGGAGTCAACCGCTATGGCAGAGATTGACCGCCTTGACTTCCGCTATAGCGGTCTTTTCTTCTGCTATAGCAGAGGTCGCCACAACAGAGCTTTAGCGCTCGTCATGGACAGAATGTCCGGAATTCTCTAAAATTGGTCAATTTTACAAAACACTTGCTTCCCTCGATGATTTGAAATAACCCATTCACGTCAATCTCGACCCTAGAAGATTTATTTACCCGAATTCGATTCTGAAAAGTTCCCGGGACTCCTTTATGTCTTCGATACGTGGAAAACTAGCTCAAATCAATACATCTAACCCAATCTTTACTCGAATTTCCCTAGACTATACCTCGCTCCAAATTCAGCCAAGGCTAGCCTAGTCCAGAATTTCAAACTCCCAAACCTAGAGTTTTCTAACTCTAAAACTTGGCACAATTGGACTACCCATAATGACGGACCCGGTCATTACAACAGATATCAATTTACCCATCGTTCATCCCCAAATGATCAAGCCCAAAATTACAAAAATAAAGGAAGGAAAGTGTATTACCTGAATCCTCAAACAAGTAAAGGTACTTGTCCCGCATGTCCTTCTCGGTTTTCCAAGTGGCTTCCTCAATCGGATGATGCTTCTACTAAACCTTTACCATATCAATCACCTTTTTTCTCAACCTTCGAACATCCCAAGCAAGAATCAAAACTGGTTCCTCTTCATAACGAAAATCCTTATCGAATAGCCCCTCATCCCACTTGATGATGTAATCCCCATCCCCATGGTATCATTTAAGCATGGATACATGGAATACCGGATAGATAGCAGACAAACTAGGTGGCAGTGCTAACTTGTAAGCCACTGGCCCCACAATTTCAAGAACCTCAAACAGACCGATGAACTGAAAGCTGAGCTTGCCCTTCTTACCGAACCGCATAACTCCCTTCATTGGTGACACTTTCACCAGTACCTGTTCACCAACCTGAAATTCCATGTCCCGGACCTTGCGATCTGCGTATACTTTCTCCTTGCTTTGGGCGGCTAGCAAATTGGTCTGAATGCCTCTTACCATTTCCTATGCTTCCCTTACCAAGTCCACACCCAGAGGCTTTACATCGCCTTCCTCAAACCACCCAACCGGTGATCTACAACCCCTCCCATACAATGCCTCGAATGGTGCCATATCAATACTATAGTGGTAGCTATTATTGTACGAGAATTTGCACAATGGTAGAAACTAGTCCCAATGACCCCCGAAGTCCATCACACATGCTCTCAGCATGTCCTCCAATACCTGGATCGTTCTCTTCGACTGACCATCAGTCTGAGGATGGAAGGATGTACTAAAGGTGAGTTGTGTAACCAACTCTTCATATAGCTTGCCCCAAAATTTAAAGGTGAACTGTGTACCCCTGTCTAAAATAATGGACAGTGGTACTTCATGCAATCTCACAATTTCCTTCACGTAGATCTTAGCCAACTGCTGTAAATTGTAATCTACCCTGACCGAAATAAAATGATAGGACTTGGTCAGCCTGTCGACAATGACCCAAATTGAGTCATGCCTCCCCCATGTCTTGGGAAGACCCACCACAAAATCCATGGCTATCCTCTCCCATTTTCACTCGGGAATGGGCATTCTGTGAAGTAGACCTGCAGGTCTCTGATGCTCATACTTTACCTGCTGGCAGTTCTGACACTTGGACACAAAATCAACTATGTCCCTTTTCATCCCAGGCCACCAGTAATGCTGCCTCAAGTTCCGGTACATTTTGGTCACATCCGGATGAATTGAGTACTGCGAACCGTAAGCCTCTGCCAAGATATTCTGAATTATATCATCAACCCGAGGAACAAAAATCCTCCCCCTGAAATTTAGTACTCCACCAGAGTCTAGCGCAAAGTCCCTGGCCTCCCCAGATATTACCTTACCTCGGAGCTTACTCAGTTTCGAATCCTGAAACTGCTTAGCCTTTATCTCCTCTATGATAGTGGCCTTAACCTTAATGCTGGCCAACAATCCACCTTTCTCTGAAATACCCAAGTGCATGAACTTGGACTCTAACGCCAGAATTTCGTTTGCTAGTGGTCGTTTGGACACCCACAAACAAGCCAAACTACCCATGCTAACTGTCTTCTGGCTTAATGCGTCTGCCACCACGTTAGCCTTTCCCGGATGGTATTGAATAGTCATATCATAGTCCTTCAACAATTCCATCCACCTTCTCTGCCTCAAATTCAAGTCCTTCTGAGTGAACACATGCTGCAGACTGCGATGATTGGTGAACACCTCACACTTGACACCATAGAGATAGTGTCTCCAAATCTTGAGTGCAAGAACCACCGTTGCCAACTCTAAGTCTTGAGTCGGGTAGTTCCTCTCATGCACCTTCAACTGCCTAGATGCATAGGCTATCACATTCCTATCCTGTATCAACACAGCACCCAAACCAGAATGTGAAGCATCACAGTAAATAATAAAATCTTTACCTTCATTCGGAAAGGACAAAATAGGAGCCATGGTCAGAAGTGTCTTGAGCTTTGGGAAGCTCTCCTCACACTTGTCGGACCACACGAATGGTACATATTTCTATGTCATCCTGGTCAGATGAGTAGCAATAGACGCAAAATCCTTAACAAACCTCCGGTAGTACCCTGTGAGCCCAACAAAACTCCTCACCTTTGTCACAGAGCTAGGCCGGACCCAACTCTTGACTGCCTCAATCTTCTGGGGGTATACTATCACCCCCTTCTCTGACACTACATTCCCCAAGAATGCAACCGATATCAACCAAAATTCACACTTAGAGAACTTTGCATAAAGCTTTTTACATCTGAGTATGTCCAGCACAATACGAAGATGATTAGCATGCTCCTCCCTACTCTTGGAGTAGATCAAAATATCATAGATAAAAATGATAACGAAGGAATCCAAATATGACTTAAATACCCCATTCATCAAACTCATGAATGCTGCCGGCGCATTAGTCAAACCAAACGACATCACTAAGAACTCGAATACCCATATCGAGTCCGAAAAGCAGTCTTAGGAATGTCCTCAAGCCTAATCTTTAACTGATGATACCCCGACCTCAAGTCAATTTTTGAAAACACCGATGCACCCTGGAGCTGGTCAAACAGATCATCAATAAGGGGTAGCGGATACTTATTCCGGATGGTAACCTTGTTCAACTGCCTATAATCTATGCACATCCGCATACTACTATCCTTTTTCTTTATGAATAAGACCGGAGCACCGCATAGCACTGGGATGGATAAATCCCTTATCTAGGAGTTCCTGTAGCTGATTCTTAAGTTCCCTTAACTCTGCCGGAGCCATACGATATGGAGGAATGGAAATGGAACGAGTGCCTGGCTCCAAATCAATACAAAAGTCTATATCTCTGTCCGGAGGCATACCAGGCAAATCAGCTGGAAACACCTCTCGAAACTCAGAAACCACTAGAACCGACTCAATAGACGGGGACTTCACACTATCATCCCAGAGCTGAGCCAGGAAGGCTAAACACCCCCTCCCCACTAGCTTCCTAGCCCGAACAAACGATATGATCTTAACTGGCTTAGTCCTGTACACACCTTCCCACTCTAGCCTATCCTTACCCGGAATCTCTAGAGCCACAGTCTTGGTGTTATAATTTAACACACATAATAAAAAGGATAATCAGGTCATGCCCAAGATAATATCAAAATCAACCATATCCAGAATTACCAAGTCTACCCAAGTATGCAACCCCACAAACACAACAGAACAATCCTGGTAAACATTAGTCACAACCACAGACTCTCCAACTGGGGTAGAAACTGGAAAGGGGAATCAAGGGTATCACATATTAAGTCCAGACCCAATGCAAAACTCATATACACATAAGAATATGTAGAACCTGGATCAAATAATACCGAATCCATTTTATCGCAGACAAGAATGGTACTTGTGATCACCGCATCTGATGCTTCCGCCTCGATCCTATCTGGAAATGCATAGCAATGAGCCCGATCATCAATCCAGGCAACTTCCCGGGCCGGCTGTGCCGCACCCCTACCTGTGATGCCATTCTTTCTGTCTCCCCGTCCTCCCTGCAAGTTACCTCGCCTACCCTGTGGATGACCTCTAGCATTACCGCCTCTACCTGCCGGGACCACTGCTCTAGACTGCTGCTGACCCTGATTACTTGTCTGCCTGAGTGGGCACTCCCTCTTAAAGTGGCCCAGATCATCACAATGAAAGCATCCACGGTCAAGTGTAGGCCTTCTAGCAGATGTATAGGACACTCCTTGCCCTCTAGGAGCTGAAGACTGATGATTAGCTCCCTGACGACCACCTGTAGCACCTGGCAGAACTGACTGAATAGGACAGGCTGAGTATGCCTGCTGATTCTGGCCCCTGGAGTACGAACCACTAAAATTTCCCTCATTCCGGGGCTTCTTGGCTAAAGCCTTAGCCTGCCCCGCTTGCTTGATCCCTTCTAACTTCTTAACATAGTTTGTCACTGGATTGAAGCCCTTTCCTAAAGAAGTCATGTGAACGGAAAATACCTGTAAATCAGTGTTCAGACCCTTCACAAACAATCAGATCCTCTCCTCTTCTGAAACCCAACAACTGAGTAGCATAACGAGACAAAGCATGGAACTTAGCCTCATAAGTCGAGATTGACATGCTTCCCTGTTCCAAATGCAAGAACTCATCCTTCTTCCTTTCTCTCAAGGTACGAGGTACGTACTTCTCTAGGAAGAGAGCATGAAACTCCTCCCAAGTCAAAGCAGGCAATGTAGATGGTCTGCACTCTACATTAGACCTCCACCACTGCTTAGCGTCACCCTGCAGCTGAAATGTGATGAACTCAACCCCATGATGACATACGTTACCCAACTTGTGCAACCTCTCATAGCAATTCAAGATGAACTCATAAGCATCCTCTCTATCGGTACCCTGAAACGTCGGAGGCTTCAGCTTGAGAAACTTTGTCAGCATCTCATGTTCATTTACGGTCATCACCGGGCCTAGCATTGGCCTGAAGAAATCATTTGTGCCTAAAGCTGTATCCATCCTAGGCGCCGTAGTAACTGCTGGCTGAGTATCCCAAGCCTGATTTGCAAATGTCGCGGGTATGGCTCCAGCACCAACCAACCCACTCGAAATATTCCAAGCCTGCTGAAAGGCTTCTGGTGTCATAGAAAGAAGGCCTGCACCCCAAACCGGTGCCGCCTCCGCCTCTGCCTGTGCCCCTTCATCCTCCACAACAACTTTCACATCCTCAACAACCTGATCCTGAGGTGGGGGAGAGGTTGCCTCTCACTCTCTTGCAACAGCTTGAGCCCCACCCCTGGCGGGTGTGGCTCTCCCTCGTCCTCTGCACCTTCCCCTACCTCTGCCACGAGTTGCCGGGCCTACTGCTGGGATCGCTGGTCCGTTGTTCCTTGTATTAACCATCTGTGGACAGAAGAGTGAATGAGGTTAGATACCAATTTGTATTACCAGATACCAATTGGAATCAAATTATAGCACGAAGGAAGGAAGAGATAGTTTTTTCTAAAGCCCCGTAGCCTCTCCAAGAAAAGTACGGACGTCTCCGCACCATTCCACAAGACTCTACTAGACTTGTTCGGTACAACGAGATCAACGAACCTAGGGCTCTGATACCATCTTTGTCACGACCCAGACCATCGTGAGTGGCACCCACCCAAACCCCGGATGAGCGAACCAATAGAGTCCAACTCTTAGCCTAGACTAATAGCCTAAAACCAGCAAACAAAAAATAAACTAGCAATTCAAATACGCAAGGAACCATATCATTAAATAAGCCTACGAAAATTCCCCTAGAACCTGAAAGTCATCGTACCAAACGCTACCAATACTAGAGTACGGGGATACAACCCCAAAACTTAAAACAATAAGAAATAGTTTAAGCCCGAAATAATTTGGCTGTAACTCAATAGATAGACACCGAGGCATCTTGGTCGAACAACTCACCCTTGATATTTGGAACAGTCAGGCCTACAAGTGAGGTCGTGCGTCAACCGCAAAAAGATTTTCTATACTCACAAAAAAAAGCAAGAGTTGTATCAGTATAAAACCATCGTATACTGGTAGGATCATCAGCCAGTTCCAATAACAATGTATGAACAATACAAGAATCAAGTAACACTACAGGGA
Source organism: Jaltomata sinuosa (assembly GCA_003996215.1). Taxonomy (NCBI): domain Eukaryota; kingdom Viridiplantae; phylum Streptophyta; class Magnoliopsida; order Solanales; family Solanaceae; genus Jaltomata; species Jaltomata sinuosa. The sequence continues at coordinate 155,646 of QJPP01003943.1, read as the reverse complement.
ACACGTAATCCCATTACCAAACCCATCTGACTACAAATCTCATCCTAACTTGTCTCTACATGCCATTCACTTCCAATACAAAAATCAATACAAGTAACACCCTCATATTTATATAGCCCGAACCCATCCTGGGATCCCCTCTAACCAACACCTAAGTGTTCACAAGCGACCCGGTCTACACCAAAACCAAATCTAAATCATATACAACAATAACCCGGCCTCACAAGGACCATAATGAAAAGTCACATCTCAATAATACAGCCCGATCCGCTCACAGAACCAATATCAATCAACACAATGCAACAAATATCCATGCAATGATGCAGTAAAGTAAACTCGTACCAAGCATGGTACCCGAGCCAACCGTTAGTAATTTTCCATACCAGGCGTGGTACCCGAGCCAACCAAATGTCAACAATCCACAGTCACAACAATAAACAATTAACTTGTAAACCAACAAGCAAAAATGCACAGTTCAATAACCAGACTGATCAAACAAGACTATAAGACATTCCAATTCATCTCCTAAGCAATGCATCTCATACAATCACTTAGATAAAAGTACTCCAACACACAATGCATGAAGAAATCAAGCCATCACCTACCTCGAAATGATCCAAGCTCTACTAAACCGGAGCTTTCCCATTCTTGAAAGTTCTTGCCAGTTCTTGGTCTAAAACAACACACAATAACCAAGAATTAATCCTCGTGGCCTACAATTTACCTGGATTACGCAAGAATCCTAAACACCAGGCCACCCATGATCATTCAACCCTTTCCCCAGGCTTTCCAACCGTTAATTCACCTAGTTTTATCATTTTTATGGATAAAATTAGGAAATTAAGATCCCATGATCGTAAAACGGTAAATTTAGCAACACCCAAGAACTTCTACACATAGAATCCCTCTTTTCCCCTGGATTCTACCATCCATACGTCATTCCAAACCTTTCCCCAAGTCCGCCCCTATCAATTCTACTGCATAGGAAAAGTATTACGGAGTTTGGGGAGTAGAAACCTTACCTTAGGGAAGAAAAACGATAAAGAATGAAGGAAAAATGCCTGAAATTGCCCTAGATCTTCTCCCAAACAAATTATAGAAAACTGAACTGTTTTGGGGAAGTTTTTGCATTAAATCCGGTCGGGCTACGGTATAGAGATCGACTTCTGCTATAGTGGTACCGCCATAGCGGAGTCAACCGCTATGGCAGAGATTGACCACTTTGACTTCCGCTATAGCGGTCTTTTCTTATGCTATAGTGGAGGTCGCCACAGCGGAGCCTTAGCGCTCATCACAGATAGAATGTCCAGAATTCTCCATAATTGGTCCATTTTACAACACACTTGCTTCCCCCGATGATCTAAAACAATCCCTTCACGTCAATCTTAATTCTGGAAGCTCTATTTACCTGAATTTGATTCTGAAAAGTCCCCCAAACTCCTTTATGTCTTGGTTACGTAGAAAACTAGCTCAAATCAAGACATCTAACTCAATCCTTACCCAAAATTCCCTAGACTATACCTCGCTCCAAATCCGGTCGAGGCTAGCCTAGCCCAAAATTTCATACTCCCAAATCCGGAGTTTTTTAACTCTAAAACGTGGCACAATTGGACTACCTGTAATGACGGCCTCGGTAATTACAATAAAGTTAGCCCAAAGTAGCTCACAAATATTTCTATTGGTCCTGCACAGGCACGAGCATCTCTACAGCAGACATAACCATCCTAGAATAATATTTCTACGTCCGGGACTCACAGACATTCTCAAATAACCCACCATCTATGTTACAGAGTCAATACAAGGCCGCATAGGACCACAAGGGTAATATACAATACTACAAACAACGTATGAAATAAACGAACAGAAAAGGAGGACAAAGTCTGAGGGTACTAACCTATAACAACCCGCCCAAGGATATTAATTAGTGCAGTTATAGTGTATGAACGCAGAGTTTAGATAGGGGAAACCATAACCTACCTGTCGTCCAACGACTAGCTGCTGGAACGACATCGTCCAAGCTCGAACTGCTTTGAGAAGCTCCAATTCGTGAAACTACTATCAACACAATAATCTAGGCATCAAGACGAGACTAACGATACCCATAATGTTATAAATATAATCGGGTCAAAATCCGAGTCACAAGCAGGCCATAGGCCCCGCAACCTGAAACTGGAAACGAAAAATACCACGGTGTTTCCTACACTATCGGGAGCACATGCTCAAATAAATGAGCGGATTCAGACCATAGGAAGGGCTTAAAACAACCCAAAATCATGGAATTTAAAGAATGAAATTAAGAAGAAACTCGAAAATTAAATAAGAGCTTTACCGAGTTAGAAGCCAGTACACGATCACGGATCAACATGCAACTACCTCCAAGTTGATGGAATGAATATGATCAAAATATGGAGGTTTTAGTGTAAGCTTTCATGGAGGATGATTTAAGGGAAGAAGGAAAAAATTGACGGAAATACGACAAGAAAAACTTACCGAAAGAGGCCGAGGAATTGATCATGGACCAAGAATTTCCCTTCCCAACTAAGTGGAATCAACCCTCAAGAAATGGAGCTTAAAAGCTCAAGTAAATGACTGAGTTCATTTTTGGAGAAATTAGAAAATGAAGTGGGGAAGAAGAGATTTAAAGCTGCCAGCCGACACCTGTGCGTATGCGGCCATGGCGCTACCTATGCAGGAACGCGTACGCGGGCGGCCCATGCGTACGTGTAGGTCAGGCGCTGGCCCAGCACGCACGCAGCCAGGCCACCACGAACACGACAGTGCGCACGCGGCCAGGCATCGCCTATGCGAAGGCCAATAGAGATGGGCGGTTGGATTGCCCTACGTGTAGGAGGCCAGCCACACGCATAGGCGAAGGGCAACTGGTGCTATGACAACAACCAGCTGCCAACAGCCCACCAACAAGGATTTGAACTCCAACGGACCCTCGGGAATGCATCTGGGGTCCCGCGAACACAAACGACCTGAGCTATTCAACTAGAAACAACATTTCGGATCCAATGGAATCAACGAAAATCCCATCAGAAGTGAATTTAATGAAAAGTGGGCCCACACCCAAAATCAACCTTAGGCCAACTATTTCTAAAATGGAACCCAATGGCCGAAATCAAGTCCAAAAGCCTCAGGACCCGAACCAATGGTCCCTCTAGCCTAGACTCGATGTTTCAAAGCCAACAACGCTAACAAAATTTTCATCCAAGGCCGTCTTCTTCAAATATTGACCAAAGTCAACCATACAAGTCCAACTGGCCTGAAAACACAGAATGAGAGAGATTTCCATGCTGAATAGCTCCCAGATCCCGATTATAGGTCCAACTAGACCAAATTCCACGCTCTGGAGCTAACGGAACTGTCGAAATTTGATTCTGAGCACGGTCACCAAGAATTTTGACTGAAGTCAACGATTTCAAAAGCTTAAAGCTCTAAAGTAAGAAATGGCCAAAAAGACCAAACAAACAGCCCGGACACCGAACTACTAGTCCCAGCAAGCCATAAATGACTTGGGGCCATTTTTGGCAAGCTTTACCAGTATAAGAAAGGTGAAAATGCGTAAATAACCGGAAGGGTCATTACATCATCCACTACTAAAAAGACTTTCGTCCCCAAAAGTCAGGAAAGAAGGGAATATTAGGGACTTAAGAACAGCGGATACAAAACCCTTATCACTCTCTCAGACAACCTGGGTAGCCTCCTTAACTAGACGGCACCCAATAGAATGAAACCATGAAAGGCAACTAAGACTAAACTTTATATTAGCCAAGCTAGATTCCAAACTTAAACTCCAAAACTTCAAGGGTCTGCCAACCCAAACTGAACCTCGAGAATCACAACCAGAAAGAACTAATCCAACACCAAAACTAGAGAACCAAGGCGATCAACACACAGAACTCGAATCCTCAAAACCACAACCAAGTTTACCAAAAAAGCCATCAACCCAAAACTCTAACTCATGAACCTGCTGATCTGTAAAACCCTTTATTCTGATCCAATCCTATTGCACCATAATCATGAAACTTCATATAAATCGAACACTCAAACCACCCTCAAAGCATCAACTGACACACCGGAGATCCATAGTTCCCGCTTATACTCTACCACGAATGAAGTCACCCTTTTTACTCGAACCCTTCCCAATCCAAGCTATAATCTACTAGCCTTGCCGTCCAAGATAGCAACCCGTAGCATATCATCAAAAACTGGAGTTATTTGTCCTGACTGACCATCAACCAATGAACGAACACTTTTTCTAACATCAAACTCGATAACTAAACCCAACTGAATAACCCATCTGAACTCGACTGAAGTTTGCACACCAAGGTTAGGAAAGGCATGTATGAACACCCTGTGTTGACGAAGAAACTTCCATAATATCGAACGAACCTAACCCCGCTGAATCGTGCTAAGTATGAATTAACTGACGATGAATGCACCAGGGAAACCTGCCCAACAGACCCAAACCAAAACCAAGATCCTTCAAGAAGTGTGATAAGCCTACCACAAAGTCTGTAACTATCACTAAGTTCCAAACTCTAAGAATTACCGCTGCTACTCCGAATACGAATATTCAAAATCTGTTCGGATTTGAAAATTCCTTACTAATCTCACCTCGGGAAGAAGTCCACCATGCCATGAATATCAAGTCAAAACACCCTGAAGGCAAAGGAGAAAGGTGCCTGGGTTTCAAGATCGCCATCTAGCTATAGAAATTTGCATATACCTTCAACTCACCTCTTTGGCTCGAATCAGCCACTCTAATGCATCAGCACACAAGACCACCAACTCTGAAGCATACATCATACCAAACTTCTAATCCATACCGGCCGAGTTTTACCAACACTAAAACCCCATATAAAAGACAACCCTTGAAGAATCAACTAATCAAGCTTTCTAACTCTCAGCAACCAATGGTAACCACCAGTCTCTAAGTATCAGTAGAACTTCAAGTTAGCCTCGCTAGCCTCAACCCATACAACCTGATCACATATAGCATACACCACTACTGAATCTCGAACTTACACCACTGAGTCTATCCAACCATGGTAGAAGGAACCTTGTACTATCTAGGACACCGCTGAAATCTGGAATATCTAGCCTAACTCAAAGTTTAGCCAAGGACTAGGTGTTCAAGGCCAGCTGTCACTCCACAATTGAAAATGGGGAAGCTAAGTTATCTGAACTCATTGCCTTCCAACCCAAGAAGCTGCAACCGAAGAAAATCAACCACGAACCATCCGGAGTAGTTTGCTAGCCCACAATTCTGAAACTTAATCTCAATTGCCAATTAATTCCTCTGTCGGAACCCATAAGTAGACCCATATGCTGTCCATGAACACTCAGGTACCGGAGCCCACTAGGCCATTAATACACAATTTTCTCAATCTAAAGATGCTACTGCAACTTGGTTCCCCCAAAGATGATAATAAGAAAGCCAAAGCCGATGCAATAAGCTCCCAAAGGTAGTACTGAAAATGACCACTAGCTCAATCTCAGACTAGAAGGAATTCTGACCTCGAATCTATCAAACGAAATGACACCACCACCTGAAGTCGGTCAACACAAGCCACCAACATACAAACCAAAGCAAACTCTCGGTCATCACCTCAGTCAACTACAAAAAACACATAAGCACTGTTACGTTCATTTTTGAATAATTCAGAAACTACTTCATAACTTCGTGGCAAAAATTACTCATTTATTGGTTTTATTTTGAAAAAAATAGTTTAAAGAGAGTCGCCACTTAATTTTAGGAAAATTAAGAAATCATTTTAAAAAGGTAATTTTTGAAAAGAAAACCTTCAATTTGAAAACCAGAGTTCGGGTAAGGGTTTAAGTTAAATTCGAAAGAAGGTATTAGGCACTTTCAAAAATCCACAAAGTGTGGTTCCCGACGGATTAAAAATATTTGGCTACTTTTGAAAATTCTTTAAGTTATTTTTGAAAATCTCATTTAAAATGAATAGAAATTACTTGTTACTAAGACATTCATACTATTCTAAGTAATAAAATAAATTAAACGTCCAGAGTTTTAAATAATTCTAACTTTAACAATTTATTCGAGTAAAGATTTCGAACTAAATAATTAGTCTAACTCCTAAACATGGATTTGAGCTACTTAATAACTATGAAGGGATATGAAATATTCCCCAAGTCATTCTATGGAGTATAATTCAGTTTACCTAAATTTTAATAGAATTTAATACGTCGTCACACAAGTGAACTATTAAAATAATTTTCATATATAAACGTAACTTGTCAAAATAGGTTCAAACTCTTATGAGGATTCATCTAAATTTAAATTAAGTTGTTAGAATTCACAATATCAGCATAATGAAACCAAATAAATCAAACTAAACAATATGAAAGGTAAGACAGGCTATACGAAGAAGCTAGGCGTTTGGCCTAAATTCAATTGCTCCTCACTGTAATTTGGGCTTATTGCCCAAATATTATTCTTGATCTGCTGCTGCTTGCTACTGTATTTTTCAGGCCTTTGGCCTTAATATTGGCTTCCCTTTTAATGGCTTTGACGAAGGTTGACTCGAAGAGGATATGAATGCGGGAATGGGGAGTCCAATTGGACTCGAGCAGAGTTCATGTAAAGGAAAGAAAAGAAGGGAAAGGATTAACATATGTATGCTTGAAACCTGAAGATTAAACATATAAATTGAAGATTCTGCTCAACATATTTAGCTAACAAAAGTAACTTCCTAAAGCCAAAGTTTAATATCTACTCTTTTCAACTTTTAAAGATACAAGGTCAATAAAAAATTTTACTTTGTAAAGCATTGACGTGTTACTAGCAGAGCTTTAAACTTAGCAATTTAAAGATAGGCAACCAGTAGAACATAACATAAAGTTAAAGGTAATGCCAAAGATCTTTAAGGTTTTCTACCAAGGGAAAATTATTATGAAAACAAAGAACAATCTTCACATTAATATTCAAACAAGATATTTAACCCAAACCTGATTAATTAACTTTCTATTTTAGCAAACTTAAGCTTAACAGAATACCTACTATTAGCGATAATATGAAACCTCATGCTTCCGGGCACACGAACATACATCAATTTTTATAAACATGGAAACAGGGATGTAGCATGATCTGGTAAAAAATAACGTCAACTGAATCCATATATCAGTTGCATAAGGTCATAGTTAGCTAAGGTTAAATACCTAATTTGAACACACGAAAAGATCATATCTGGTAGAGAATTCTTTTGTGCTTATTAATCCTGATTTTTGTCCTTGAAGCTAAAGTAAAAGATGGCAAGGAACAAAATAATATTGTACTCTCATATAGAAAAATCTCAAATTACCAAAGCAAATGGTTGAAGTATGCTTTCCTGAACATCAACCTTTAGTCTAAGAATCACAACTTAAAGGTTAAACCTTACCCAAAGCAATGCCGTTTTTGAATACCTTGAACAAACTGAAACTTCAAACAAAATGTGCGTTGCTTAAACCTCTGAGGAAAGGCAAGATTCACTATTGAAGATTTTTATAGAAAGCATGATATGATTTTAAGCAAACCCTTCAATTTGGGATAAAAACTCACTTTTGTAAACAAAATATCTAGGCCTTCCTTTTTAACTTGTATTTGTACAACTAGGGGAATCAGGAAGAAATCACAACTTGATTCATAAGATAAAAATTCAATCTTTGATCGCGTCAAGCCTAAGTTGTTACCCGATTTTGCAAGAACTTCAAAGATCAAACCACTTTTAATCAAACTCGGACACACATCAATCTTTGAACAAACAAGAAATCTAATTCAACTTTACAAATAGAATTTAAAACGACACTTTCAAGTTTACAAACATAGAAAACTGGGGCTAAATATAAATACATCATCCTTTAGAGGTTGCTTATCAGTATTAACATCCAATTTGATACTTATAAAATGGATTAGAGATCAGTTGCCATTCTAATTTAAAAATAAACTTTGAGGCAGACTCGTGTTCGATAAAATTCGACTTAAAACTCAAACAAATAGTAATTATTCCTCTACTCGGCTAAAGTCAAAAGAGAAATAAAAAGGAGGGTGTGGGATGCTCGTGGCTACATGAAGCTACAGAGGATGAATAATAAACAAGAAAGTAGTAAATGTACAACTACAGGAAATCCCAACTTAACAAAAGATAAATTCTAAAACTAAGGCAAGGAAGAGAATTTATATAACACACAAACTGAACAAATAAAACACTAGCCAAGAAAAGCTCACGCTTGAACACCAAATACCATGAAAATTAAAGAACTGAAACCATCTAAACAACTATCAACCAAAAAAACTCAACAAAATAGAAGTTAATAATTACATAAAATAAAATACAAGAAGAGAATTACCTTTAACGGAGCAACGAACTTGGACGATGAGCTCTCAAAGATGATCCCACCAACTTAACTCCGACTTGAATTCCACCAACCTTTGGCCTCCTTTGAGCTAAAGAATGACTCTCCAAAGAAGCTCAAGAACACCAAAATCCAGGCAGAAAAGTCGCGAATGCTTAGCCAAAAATCAAGCTGTTAAAAGTCTTACAGATTTTTACCCCTAGAAAACTCTTACCCACAACAAAGAAATAGTGGGGTTTATATAGGAAGAAATTCAAAGGGATTTGGGGAGATTTTTCGATGTGGGACTTGGGGGAATTTGAAAATTCCTTCAGGGATAAGGGATGAGCTGGGGTTGTACGAATTTGTGAAGGAAATTCGCAAAGAAAAAGAGAAAATGGAAAAACAAAACGAGTGGAATCGTACCGTTTGAGTGAGCTTGCATTCATACGGAGGTAGAAAATACCCGGGATGTTCCTCCAACCGACTGATTTTGGGTTTCGAGCTTGGAATCGCTGGGGTTAAAAGGGGAAAATTGGGGCGGTTGAGGAGAAATTTTAGGGTTCTGTTGGTGTTGATGGAATGAAAAGGAACAAAGGGTTTAAGGGATTAAAGGTTTAAAACGGGTCAGATCTTAGTTATTTGGGTCGGGTTATGGGTTATGTGGGTTATTTGTGGGCTAAAGAGGGATGAATATAGGTTGCAAATATGGCCAAAACGTATTAAATTTTTAACCAAACTGGATTGAAATTGTGACCAAATTGACTCAAATTATTTAAAAAAGAAATAAAATTGAGATAAATTAATTATTTAATTAATCAATCAAGCTTCTTAACATAACAAAGTAAAATAATTACTTCATAAAAAGAATAATTATATTAATTAGACTATAACTTAACCGATTTTGATAAAATGAAACACTAATTCGATCAAACACTTGTTTTTATATAAAAGATAATTTTTCCAAATAAATATTGGAATTATGTATAGAATATATATTATAGGATATATAACATATTTCTTTTATTGAAAAAATGACCAAAATACAATGAAAATATTTTAATTTTGTAAAATAATTATTTCAATTTGAAAAAATTGAAGAAGCTTGAGTAATTAACTAAATTGTGGAGGGCCAAAATTGGGTGTCAACAACTGCCCCTACCTTTGGGTAGGGTGGATGTAAGGAACCCTGGGCAAAGGGAGTTGAGGATCTCAATTTTGTCGGACCAAAAATTTTACTTTTGAAAACAATTGGTTTAGCACGAAGTTCAAAGAATGATGGCCGGACCCCGGAATCGGGTTTCCTACATATCTCAAGTAACATGAGAATTCGGGCCACTTATAGTTCAATACTCTTGATTTTATACACGGCTTTCAAAGAATTCAAAAGCTATCTCGGTTTCTGATTAAGGAGAGACCGAAAAGCTGGTGAGTAAGAGGATTGGGGGGAGTTTATGCCACGACCCAGGCCTTCGTGAGTGGCACCCACCCAACTCACGGATGAGCGAACCAATAGAGTTCAACCCTTAGCCTAGACTAACAGCCTAAAACCAGCAAAACAGAAGGTAAACTAGCAATTAAATAAGAAAAGAACTATACCAATAATAATCCTGCGGAAAATCCCCCTAGAAACTGAAAGTTGCAGTACCAAACAATTCTACCAACATCTAGAGTATGGGGATGCAATCCCAAAAGGAAAATACGGAAGTAGTTTTAATCCCGAAACAAGTGGGATGAAACTCTAAAGATAGATCCAAGGTAGCCTGATCGAGCAGCTCACCCTTGAAGTCTGAAATCGCTGGTGCTATAGATGAGGTCGCGTCTCAGCCGCTGGAAGATTTCCTATACTCACCAAAAGAAAAGCAAGTGCAGTATCAGTACACCACCACTGTGTACTGGTAGGATCATCAGCCAGTTTCCAAATAAACAATGTATAAGTAGTACAATAATAGGAAGTAAAAAGTATGGAAGACATGCAACAACGTTAACAGGCACACCTAGACTACAAGTCTCTACTTAGCTTATTCCCGTATGAAATCCACTTCTTATACTCTAAAGCACCATCACATGGCCATAACCCCTACCTTTCTGTCTAGCCCGGACCCACCCTGGGATCCCCTCTAGACAACACCTAAGTGTCAATGAACAACCCGGCCTAATCCAAGACCAACTCAATGATGTAACAGAATTTCCTGGTCACTCAAGGACCACCAAAAAAGTAACACATTTCAATAAAAAACCCGGTACACTCACGGAACCAATATCAGTCAATGCAACACAACAATATAAATGCAGTGATGCAGTAAAATAAACCCGTACCAGGCGTGGTACCCGAGCCAACCGTTAATATTCCCGTACCAGACGTGGTACCCAAGCGAACCGTTAGTATTCCCGTACCAAGCGTGGTACTCGAGCCAACCGTTAGTATTCCCGTACCAGACATGGTACCCGAGCCAACCGTTAGTATTTCCGTACCAGACATGGTACCCGAGCCAACCAAATATCAACAATCCACAGTCAAATAGTTGAACAAACAACTTGTAAACCAACAAGTAAACACACAGTTCAACTCACAGACTGTAAAACAGGAACCTTAGACATTCTACACAACTTCCCTAAGCAATGTAATTCATACAAACACTTAGATAAGAGTACAAAGTTATACAACATTCACAGGAATCGTAAACCATCACCTACCTCAAAATGATCCAAGCTCTACTCAACCCGAGCTTGCCCGTGTTCCGGATTCCTTTCTCGTTCTTGGTCTAAAATAACATACAAGTACATGAAATTAACAAACAAGGCCTTCACATTACCCGGATTACACCAAATCCCAAAACCCCAGGACACCCATGATCATTCCACCCTTTTTTCGGGCTTTCCCACTATTAATTTCCCTAGTTCTATCATTTTTATGGATAAAAATAGAGAATTTAACAACATATGATCATAATATCTTACTTTTAACGATACCCAAGAACATTCATGCTTTGAATCCCATTCCTTCCCCAGATTCTACCATTCCTAGGTTATTCTAACCTTCCCCCAAGTTCCCTCCTAGCAATTCTACCGCATAGGAAAAGTAGTACGAAGATTGGGGAGTAGAAACCTTACCTTAGGGAAGAAAATCAAAGGAAAACGGAGAAAAATTGCCTGGAATCGCCTAGCCCTTCTCCCAAAATGAAGTTGTGAAAACTGAATATTTTGGGGAATGTTTCTGCATTAAAATCCTATCGGCCCGCTATAGTGGTCCCTGCTCCGCTATAGAAGTCCCGCTATAGCGGACGACTTCCACTATAGCGGTCTTAAGCATCGTTGACCGCCTTGACCATCACTATAGCAATATTTTCCATCGCTATAACAGAGGTCGCTACAGCAGACCGTTACGCTCATCACGAACAGAATGTCCAAAAATCTCCCAGATTTGGCTATTTTACAACACACTTGCTTCTCCCGATGACCCGAAATAACCCCTTCACGTCAAACGCGATTCCGGGAGTTCTACTTACCCATATTCGATTCCAAAAAGTCCCCCGGACTCCTTTATGTCTTGGCTACGTGGAAAACTAGCTCAAACCAACAAACCTAACCCAATCCTTACCCAGATTTCCCTAAACTCCACCTCGCTCCAAAACCGGCCGAGGCTAGCAGAGCCTAGAATTTCAAACTCCCAAACCTGGAGTTTTCTAACTCTAAAACTTGGCACGATTGGAGTACCCATAACGACAGACCTGTTCGTTACAATAGATACCAATTTACCCATCATTCATCCCTGAATGATCAAACGCAAAATTACGAAAATAAAAGAAGGGAAGTGTAGCACCTAAATCCTCAAACAATTGAAGGTACTTGTCCCGCATGTCCTTCTCAGTTTCCCAAGTGGCTTCCTCAACTGGATGAAGCTTCCACTGAACCTTCACCATATCAATCACCTATGTCCTCAACCTCTGGACATCCCGAGCAAGAATCAAGACTGGTTCCTCTTCATAACGAAGATCCTTATCGAAAAGCACCTCATCCCACTTGATGATGTAATCCTCATACCCATGGTATTGCTTAAGCATGGATACATGGAATACCGAATGGACGCCCAACAAACTAGGTGGCAATGCTAACTTGTAAGCCACTGGCCCCACAATTTCAAGAACCTCAAATGGATCGATGAACCGAGGGCTAAGCTTGCCCTTTTTACTAAACCGCATGACCCCTTTCATTGGTGACACTTTCTATAATACCCATTCACCAACTTGAAATTTCATGTCCCGGACCTTGCAATCTGCATACTCCTTCTGCCTGCTTTGGGCAGCTAGCAACTTGGTCTGAATGCCCCTTACCTTTTCATGTGCTTCTTTTACTAAGTCTACACCCAGAGGCTTTACATTGCCTTCCTCAAACCACCCAACCGGTGATCTGCAGTTCCTCCCATACAATGCCTCGAACGATGCCATGTCAATACTGGAGTGGTAATTATTATTGTACAAGAATTCGCACAATGATAGGAACTGGTCTCAATGGCCTCCGAAGTCCATCACACATGCTCTCAGCATGTCCTCTAATACCTGGATTGTCCTCTCCGAATGGCCATCAGTATGAGGATAGAAGGCTGTGCTAAATGTGAGTTGTGTACCCAACTCTTCATGTAACTTGCCCCAGAACTTAGAAGTAAACTGCGTAACCCTATTTGAAATAATAGACAGTGGCACCCCATGCAATCTCACAATCTCCTTCACGTAGATCTTAGCCAATTGCTGTGAGTTGTAATCTACCCTGACTGGAATGAAATGAGCGGACTTGGTCAGCCTGTCAACAATGACCCAAATTGAGTCATACTTCCCCAATGTCTTGGGAAAACCCACCACAAAATCCATAGATATCCTTTCCCACTTCCACTCTGGAATTAGCATCCTCTGAAGTAGTCCTGCAGGTCTCTGATGTTCATACTTTACCTACTGGCAGTTCTGATATTTGGACACAAAATCAACTATGTTCCTTTTCATCCCAGACCACCAGTAACGCTGTCTCAAGTTCCTGTACATTTTAGTCACACCCGGATGAATTGAGTATCGCAAACCATGAGCTTCTGCAACATTCCACCAGAGTCTAACATGACATCTCTGGACTCCCCAGATATTACCTTGCCTCGTAGCTTACTCAGCTTCCTCTATAAAAGTGGTTTTGACCTTAATGCTGGCCAATAATCCACCTTGATCTGAAATACCCAAGTGCATGAACTTGGCCTCCAAAGTCTGAATTTCCTTAGCTAGTGGTCATTTGGATACCCCCAAATAAGCCAAACTACCCATGCTAATTATTTTCTGGCTTAATGCGTCTGCCACCACATTAGCCTTACCCGAATGGTACTGAATGGTCACATCATATTCGTTTAATAGCTCCATCCACCTTATCTACCTCAAATTCAAATCCTTTTGAGTGAATACGTGCTGCAGACTGCGATGATCTGTGAATACCTCACACTTGACACCATAAAGGTAGTGTCTCCAAATCTTTAGTGCAAAAATCACCGCTGCCAACTCTAAGCCGTGAGTTGGGTAATTCCTCTCATGCACCTTCAACTGCCTGGATGCATAGGCTATCACATTCCTATCCTGCATCAACACAGCACCCAAACCAGAATGTGAAGCATCACAGTAAACAATACAGTTTTTACCTTCAACTGGCAAGGACAATATAGGAGCCGTGGTCAAAAGTGTCTTAAGCTTTTGAAAGCTATACTCGCACTTGTCGGACCACACAAATGGTACATCTTTCTGTGTCAGCCTAGTTATGTACGTAGCAATAGACGCAAAACCCTTTACGAACCTCCTGTAGTATCCTGCAAGTCCAACAAAACTCCTTACCTCTGTTACCGAGCTAGGTCGGGCCCAACTCTTGACTGCCTCAATCTTCTGGGGATCTACCATTACCCCCTGTTCTGACACTACATGCCTCAAGAACGCCACTGAAGTCAACCCAAACTCACACTTAGTGAATATTTGATAAAGCTTTTGGTGTCTCAAGAAATCCAGCGCAACACGAAGATGATTAGCATGCTCCTCCCTACTCTTAGAGTAGATCAAAATATTATCGATGAACATGATAACAAAGGAATCCAAGTATGACTTAAACACCCCATTCATCAAACTCATGAATACTATCGGCGCATTGGTCAAACCAAATGACATTACTAGAAACTCGTAATGCCCATACCAAGTCCGAAAAGCAGTTTTCGGAATGTCCTCAGGCCTATTCTTTAGCTGATGGTACCCCGACCTCAAGTCGATTTTTGAAAAAATTGATGCACCCTGAAGCTGGTCAAACAAATCATCTATACAGTGTAGAGGGTACTTATTCCAGATTGTCACCTTGTTCAACTGCCTATAATCTATGCACATCTGCATACTACCATCCTTCTTCTTTACAAATAAAACCAGAGCACCCCAAGGAAAAGCACTGGGATGTATAAATCCCTTATCTAGAAGTTCCTGCAGCTAAGTCTTAAGTTCCCTTAACTCTGCCGGAGCCATACGATACGGAGGAATGGAAATAGGACGAGTGCCTAGCTCCAAATCAATACAGAAATCTATATCCCTGTCCGGAGGTATACCAGGCAAGTCCGCTGGAAACACCTCTTAAAATTCAGAAACCACTGGAACTGACTCAATAGACAGGGACTCCACACTATCATCCAGGAGATGAGCCAAGAAGGCTAGATACCCCTTCCCCACTAGCTTCCTAGCCCGAATAAACAATATTATCTTAACTGGCTTAGGCCTGTACACACCTTCCCACTCTAGTCTATCCTTACCTGGAATCTCTAGATCCACAGTCTTGGTGTTACAGTTCAAAACAACATGATAAGGAGATAGCCAGGTCATACCCAAGATAATATCAAAATCAACCATATCTAGAATTACCAAGTCTACCCAAGTATGCAACCCCACAAAGACCACAGAACAGTCACGATAAACATGAGTCACAATCACAGACTCTCCAACTGGGGTAGAAATATGGATAGGGGAATCAAGGATATCACAAATTAGGTCCAGACCCAACGCAAAACTCACAAGACACATAAGAATATGTAGAACCTGGGTCAAATAATACCGAAGTCATTTTATCTCAGACAAGAATGGTACATGTGATCACCGCATCTGAGGCTTCCTCCTCGGTCCTCCCTGGATAAGCATAGCAATGAGACTGATCATCAATCTGGGCAACTTCTCGAGCCAACTGCACTGCACCCCTACTTGTGCCATCATTTCCCCTGTCTCCCCGACCTCCCTGAAAATTACCTCACCCACCCTGTGGATGACCCCTAGCATTACCGCCTCTACCTACCGGGACCACTGCTCTAGACTGCTACTAACCCTGATTACCTGTCTACCTATGTGGAAACTCCCTCTTATAGTAGCCCAGATCACCACAATGGAAGCAACCACGGTCAAGTGTAGGTCTGCTAGATGATGCGTAAGACGATCCCTGACCTTTAGGAGCTAAAGACTGAGATCTCTGACGACCACCTGTAGTAGCTGGCAGAGCTGACTGAATAGGACGGGCTGAGTAAGCCTGTTGAATCTGGCCCTTGAAGTATGAACCACCAAAATTTCTCTCATTCCGGGGCTTCTTGGCTAAAGCCTTAGCCTGCCCCAGCTGCTTGACTCCCTCAAGTTTCTTCAAAAAATCCACCATATCATTAAAGCCCTTACCTGAAGAAGTTATCTGCACTGATAGTACCTGTAGCTCAGTATTCAACTCCTTCACAAACAACCAGACCCGTTCCTCCTCAGAACCCAACATCTGTGTGGTAAAACGAGACAAGGCATGGAACGTAGCCTCGTAAGCAGAGACTGACATTCCACCTTACTCTAAGTTCAAGAACTCATCTTTCTTCCGGTCCTTCAAAGTATGGGGGACATACTTTTCTAAAAACAAAGCGTGGAACTGCTCCCAAGTCAGTGGAGGTAGAACAAAAGACCGATACTCAACATGAGACCTCCACTACTGTTTGGCATCACCCTGCAGCTGAAAAGTGACAAATTCAACCCCATGCTGACATACAAAACCCAACTTGTGCAACCTTTCATAGCAATCCAGGATGAACTCATAGGCATACTCTTTGAGGAACTTGGTCAGTAACTCATGCTCATTCCCTATCATCATGGGACCTAGCATTGGCATGAAGAAATCATTGGTGCCTGAAGCTGCATCCATCCTAGGCACCGTAGTGACCATTGGCTGAGTATCCAAGGCCTGATTCACAAATGCCGCGGGTATGGCTCCAGCACCAACCAACCCACTCAGAATATTCCAAGCCTGTTGAAAGGCTTCCGGTGTCATAGTAGGAAGGCCTGCACCCCCAACCGGTGCCGCCTCCGCCTGTGCCCCTTCATCCTCTACAACCACTTCTACATCTTCCATTACATGATCCTGAGGTAGGGGAGGGGTTGCTTCACGAACTTCGGTAGCATCTTGAGCTCCACCCCTGGCGAGTGTGGCTCTAGCTCATCCCTTTCCCCTTCTCGTACCTCTGCCATGAACTGCCGGTCCCACTGCCAGGACCGCTGGCCTTGCTCCATTGTTCCTTGTAGTAATCATCTGCGGACAGAAGAGTGAATAGGGTTAGATATCAATTTGTATCACCAGATACCAATTGGAATCAAGTTATAGCACGAAGGAAAGAAGGAAGAAATAGTTTTTCCTAAAGCCCCATAGTCTCTCAAAGAAAAGTATGAATGTATCCGCACCATTCCGCAAGACTCTTCTAGACCTGTTTGGTATGACGAGATCAATGAACCTAGGGCTATGATATCATCTTTGTCACGACCCAGGCCATCGTGAATGGCACCCACCCAACCCCCGGATGAGCGAACCAATAGAGTTCAACCCTTTACCTAGGCTAACAACCTAAAACCAGCAAAACAGAAAGTAAACTAGAAATTAAATAAGCAAAGAACTATACCAATAATAATACTGCGGAAAATCCCCCTAGAAACTGAAACTCACAGTACCAAACAATTCTACCAACATCTAGAGTACGGGGATGCAACCTGAAAAGGAAAATACAGAAGTAGTTTTAAGCCCGAAATAAGTGGGCTGAAACTCTAAAGATAGATCCAAGGTAGCTTGATCGAGCATGTAACAACCTCTTTCGTCGTTACTAAAAATATCTGCGATCAAGGCAGGTGCCTCTCAGATTGTAATAAGAGTTAGGATTAATTCTTTAGTATAAGAGTACATTTGGTATGTACTAAGGTCTTACAATACTCCTAGCACAAAGTTAAGTTAAAATTTTTCTTACCGATTTAGTTTCGGGTTAAGTTGAAACTAGGGTCAACTTCAAATGAGCATTCCTCCTATAATATAAAGATTTAGGGGTCCCAATACCCACCAAATTAAATATCTCTGAGTCATATTTCCAACATCACCGACCGTTTATCAATCCGCTTCGCGAGTAAAATGTTATGACTATTTTATTGAAGACTGTTCAGGCTAAAAAATTTGGTCCACTGTAGCAGGACTTAGGTCTCTATAGAGGAACCGTTATAGCGGTTGGCCATCCGTTATAGCGGAATGATGGAACCAGAAAGCCCAGAAATGGGTTTTATAATCCCATTCTCCCTTCTTTAGTCAAAAATAGACGAGGGTTGCTCCAAAAATCCTCTTAGGCTACTCCAAAGCATGGGAGCCATGGGGAGGAGGGATTCCAACTAAAGGTACGTGAAACCATGGATTCAGGCATGTAGAATTGACAGGGAACGCCTTCACAGATCCAAATAGGGCATGGAACAACTGCTCAGCATCCAGGTAGGCTAGGTTCTTTCTTTG
This sequence comes from Jaltomata sinuosa, assembly GCA_003996215.1. Taxonomy (NCBI): domain Eukaryota; kingdom Viridiplantae; phylum Streptophyta; class Magnoliopsida; order Solanales; family Solanaceae; genus Jaltomata; species Jaltomata sinuosa. Next base: position 137,475 of record QJPP01003943.1, on the reverse strand, counting down.
AGTAGACTTAGTCCTGTTTCTATTTCATATTATTGATATAGAAGGAAAGGAGAAATCATGTTTAGGCCTTCGGGAACGGAGTCTGGAGGGACATTGTTTGGTTTGGTTGGCTTACTGATTAGGGTTTGTTAATGTCGGGGTGATGTGCTTCATCCCGGGTTGTTTATACATGTCAAAATTGGGTTCAGACAACTAGATTATTGGTAAGGTTTGGGAAATCAAAAAGGCTATGGTTAATTAAATGACTAGTTTTAAGGGAGTTTCGGGGATGATTCTAGTATAAAGGAAGTAGAGTAAACTAGAATGGTTAAAGTACCAATGTTGGGGGATGTCTCTCCCATATTGTATTTGTCTTAAGAAAAGGGTCCAAAATTGATGTATCGACGAATATGTGCCAAAAAGGGGTAAGTCGGGGATTAGTCCTCGGGTGGGTCTAATTATACATTATAATTGTATTTAATGATGGCCCCATGAGTGGACCTGGTTTAATTGTTGAAACTGTTTATTTTGCATATTGGCCTGTGAGAGGCCGGGTAGTTGAACTTAAGTGTGGGATTGGTCTTAGTGTGGACAGGGATGACATCTTGAACACTTAGGTTATGGTTATTGATTCATGTATGCATTGTAAATGTTATGTACTATTGACTAAGTATTTGTATGGTTTGCATTGCTTAGGGAATAATTTAGGGATGTCCAAAAGTCCTGTTTTCAGTCTTGCAAAATAAACTAAGTGTTATTGCTTGTTGGTTTACAAGTGTTGATTGTTCATTGTTTGTGACTGTGGATTTTGTGTGATATTCGGTTGGCTCGAGTACCACGCCTGGTGCAAATTACTTATTGGTTGTCTCGGGTACCATGCCTGGTACATGTTATTTATTGGTTGGCTCGGGTACCAAGCCTGGTACAGGTTACTTATTGGTTGACTCGGATACCATGCCTAGTACATATTACTTATTGATTGGCTCGGGTACCACGCCTGGTAGAGGATACTATTTGGTTGGCTTGGGTACCATGCCTAGTACTGGAATTAAAAACAGTTGGCTCGGGTACCATGCCTGATATGGGTTTTGCTTTACTTGCCTGGTTGTAGTCTTTACATGTTGGTTCTGTGAGTGAACCGGGTTATATGTGATTGATTACATTGGTCCTTGAGAGGCCAGGTTGTTCTACTTAAATGTAGGGATGGTCTTGGGGTAGACCGGGCATCGCATGTAAACACTTAGTTATTGGTCTAAGGATCCTTGATTGGTCCGGGTAATGTAAAAGGGTATATGTCATGTTTGTTATTGTTGTTGAATGACTGTTGAACCTGTTCTTTGTGGTTGATAAGTAAAAAGGTAGACTGAGAGTCTGGAGTTGTACTATTGGTTGGTTATTATATGTGGCACTGCTTACTCAATGCGGGTGTACTTATTGTTCTTTATATGTTGGGTTTCTGAGAGGGACGAGATTTATTATTATTGTAGTATAGTTGGTCCTTAAAGGGCCGGGTTAGTGTGCTTAAGTGACAAGAGGGTTCTTCTGGGAACCAGGCCGTATGTTATGGTCATAGATGAAGTACTAGGGATCCTAGTTGGGTTCGGGTTATTTAAAAATGATGTATATTGGTTGCCACAAAGAATTGTCAAAGTCGGCTAGACTTGTTACGTGCGATTAATAAGATAAAGAGGAGAATTGGTGGTTTGGTTATAGTGTAGCATGTGGTCATTTGCTGAGTATGGCCCTGGGAGTCATGGGAATAGTTTTGTACCAGTAGGTGGCGGTACTATGCATGGGGTCTACGTCACTAGGTAGTGGGGTTTACTCCGAGTTGTTGAGTCATAGTGGTTGACTTAGGTAAGGAAATGGTAGCCCGGGTATGGACATAGATGTGGCAATGTCGAGGTGACAAGGTGACTTAGGAAGTCTAGGTGTCAAGGTGACTTAGGAAGTCTAGGTGTCAAGGTGACTTGGGAAGTCTAGGTGCCAAGGTGACTTGGGAAGTCTAAGGGATTAGTAGGATTGGGTTAACATTTGATTTTGGTAAGGTGAATGTTAAAGGGTTGAGTTTTGTAATTAATTATGCATTCTCTTGATTTCTTATATGATGGTATGAGTGGATTCGAGTCGACTGATGATGCCTACCAGTACGTGTGGTTGTACTGATTCTACTCTTGCTATACCTTTTTGGGTATAGTCTGGTTGCAGGGTTGGTGATATTTCGTAGGTACATGGCGATGAGGATCTCCAGCAGCTTCTGTCCTTCGATTCCATGGCGGAAGTTGTGTCTTTTTCTTTCTTTTGTATCATCTTATAGTAGCTCTTGTACCTGTTTAGACTAGATCCTAGGGAAGGGTGTTTTCAAGTGTAAAACTGTTCTTTTACTTTTTGGTGTTGTAATAAAAAGGTTTCTTTTGAGAAGGAAAGGTTTATTTTGCTACTTTTTATTTTTCCGCATGTTACCTGTTGGATGGGTGATGAGGGTTCGTCTATCTAGGTGGTTAGAGTAGGCGCCCGCACGGCTTGGTAGGTTGGGTCGTGATAGATGGTATCAAAGCCTAGGTTATTGGTCTCCCAGTACAAGAGCAAAATGTCGATTATAGTCCTGCAGATTGGTGTGTTGACGTCCACATCTAGTTCTAGGGAAGCTATGAAGCATTCTAGGAAACATCTCTCTTCTTTCATTCCTTTTCGTGCGGTTCGTTTACTTTCTTTTATGGGTTGAGTCCAATTGGTATCTCTTGATTCCAATTGGTATCTCAATGAATTGAAGAATGTCATTCGACTCTGGTTGTGATAAGACAAGCAAGGGAAATTGGAACCGGGAAGGTTCCAATTGGTATCTGGCCTGGGAGGCTATGTAAAGGATGGATGAATAGGCTAACGGTCATCCATGAAGCAAATAGAAGGTAATGAAACTGATTTTATTGAGTGTTCAAGCTTGAGACTTGAGATTGTGCTTATGTGTATTGATGTTGATTGAATGACTGCAAATGTGTGGTGCGCAATTATCTGATTGTGCTGTGGCTTGAAACTTGAAACTATGTGTATTGTACTACTTGTATGACTGCAGTCGTGTGGGGTGAAATTGCTTGCCTTGTGGTGAATATTTTGGTCCGAGAGGAGTCATAACTTGAATTTGTGTGCTTGGGTTGGTAATGACTTTCTATATGTACTTGAATGGCTAAGAAAAGTGGTATTACAATTCAGAAATTGACTTTCCATTGGTAAAAATGGTAAGGGAACAAGGCTTATGACTGTAGGAAAACTCTGGTTTCAGGACAGTCGAGATTGGTTAGGAATCATAGGGAAAAAGGGCTATTATTGTTTGATAGCGGGAATTGCGGTAAGAAATTTTTTCTTGTGGTAACTCATGATTGTGGCTTAAGAAAATTTATTCTGGCTTTAAAGTTTGTGATTTGCTTTAGTGATAAATTATGGTATGCCTTAATTGGAATGATTTGCATTACATTCGGGTATAGACTTACCGTTGATATTGATGGTAGGGGAACAAAAAAGGGATGGATGACTGTGGGGAAGCTCTGGTTTTGGGACAGTCAGGATTGGTTGGGAACCATAGAAAGGAAAAAAGGGGAGCTGGTAGTGTACGATAGCGGGAATGTGTTACTGTACGCAATTTTGTGTGTTTAGTAATTGATTTTATGAAAATATGGTGTTAAATTCTCAACTATGCATAGTTGAGGTTGGTCTTGAGGTTATATTTTATGACCACAATGCGATTTCATGTGTTAATGTTGAAATCCGAGGAAGAGGAATGAGAGAATTTTGCAGAAATGAAAAAATTTCTGGTCTGCTACTGTTTGGGGTTGCCGTAGCGATGTGCAAGTCGCTATAGCGGGATAGGCAAGGCATAATCCCTGTCCTATGTTCCCCTATTTTTTTTCTATTCCCAAATTGTTTTAAATCGTTAATTGAGCTGTGAGCTAGTACATAAGTTTTAAGGATTAATATCCATGTGCGATAAAAGGAAATGGGTGGATATGGTATTTCTTGTTTGTTATTTTCTTGAGTGATTGAGACATATTGAGTCGGTAATTTGACTAGTTATAAGCTAGTTGCGAGGCTAAATAAGCATAGCTTGACCTCGGGTGATAACTTAAAAGTTGGTTAGTTATAAATGATGGATTAATGAGGATTAAATAGACTAAAATCTAGGCGTTAATGAAACCTATAGTGGTGTATTGGTTATTGGTTATACTCTAGATGGTCTATTCTTATGTGTTGGTCATGGAAGGGTGAAAAGGGTCATAAGGTAGAAGTCCCAAAGGGAAAACACGGTGTAGTGTTTGATAACATTATGCTTGGTATATCATTGTTTAGGGTGTAATTGTCCAGGTTAAGATTTTTCTCGGGTTAGGAGTTAGAATTTTAATGCTAGGTTAGTCTCGCATGATTTCTGAGCAAGGTATGGTCTAGGGCAATCTGGGTGAGGATTGGGTAACGTGTCTTATATTGAGCTAGTTTTCATTTTAGCTAAGACATAAAGGAGTTCGGAGGACTTTTTGGAATTGAATTTGGGTAAATAGAACTCTCGGTATGAAGGTTGACGTGAAGAGGTTGTTCCAAAACGTCAGGAAATTAAGTGTGTTGTAAAATAGACACTTTTAAAGAGTTTTATGACTTTCTATCCCATGTCAACTGCCATAGCGGTTGACACATCACTATTGCGACCTCCACTATATCGGAGAAATTACCGCTATAGCGGAGTGCTGACGGCTATAGCGGACTGGGTCGCCACAACGAGTTTCTATTCCTCGTAGCGTGGAAATGAAGTTTTGGTCCGTTATGTTTGGAATTCTTTTGCTCTGGTATTTCAATGAGTCCCCGAATTTCTTGGGCACTCGAGGTGGAGTAATCTAACTGGTCTCGTACAGCTCAAAGGAAGAATATTCCTTGACAGAGCAGAATCGAATTAAATTTCGGTTGAGCTTGGGTATATCCGGGGAATTTGAGAGTTTGGTGGTTCGTGTAAGGCTATTTCTACACTTTCATGATAGAGTGTTAAGGTTCTAGAGGCTGGTTCATTCTTTTCCTTCTGCCTTATGGATCATTTGGGGACGAACTATGGGTAAATTGGTATCTGTTGTAATGACCTGTTCTATCGTTACTGAAAATATCTGCGATCAAAGCAGGTGCCTCTCAATTTTTAATAAGAGTTAGGATTAATTCTTTAGTATGAGAGTACATTTGGTATGTACTAAGGTCTTACAATACTCCTAGCACAAAGTTAAGTTGAAAGTTTTCTTACCGATTTAGTTTTGGGTTAAGTTCAAAAGGGTCAAATTCAAGCGAGCATTCCTCCTATAATATAAAGAGTTAGGGGTACCAATACCCACCAAATTAAATATATATGAGTCCTCTTTCCAAATCCATTGACCGTTTGTCAATCCGCTTCCCAGGTAAAAAGGTATGACTATTTTATTGAAGACTGTCCGTGCTGAAAAATTTGGTCCGTTGTAGCGGGATTTAGGTCGCTATAGCGGAACCGCCGTAGCAGTTGGCCATCCGCTATAGCGGAATGACAGAACCAGAAAGCCCAGAAACGGGTTTTATAATCCCATTCTCCCTTCTTTAGTCAAAAACAGACGAGGGTTGCTCCAAAAACCCTCCTAGGCTGCTCCAAAGCTTGGGAGCCTTGGGGAGGAGGGATTTCGGATAAAGGGACGCAAATCCATGGATTCAGGCCTATTGAATCGACAGGGATTGCCTTCACGGAGCCAGAAAGGGCATGGAACAACTGCTCGACATCCAGGCAGGCTAGGTTCTTTCTTTGAGTAGACTTAAACCTGTTTCAATTTCATATTATTGATATAGAAGGAAAGGAGAAATCATGTTTAGGCCTTCGGGTATGGAGTCTGGAGGGATATTGTATGGCTTGGTTGGTTTACTGATTAGGGATGTTAATTTCGGGGTGATGTGCTTCATCCTGGGTTATTTATAAATGTCAAAATTGGGTTCAGACAACTAGATTATTGGTAAGGTTTGGGAAATCGAAAAGGCTATGGTTAATTAAATGACTAGTTTTAAGGGAGTTTCGGGGATGATTCTAGTATAAAGGAAGTAGAGTAAACTAGAACGGTTAAAGTATCAATGTTGGGGGATGTCTCTCTCATGTTGTATTTGTCTTAAGAAAAGGGTCCAAAATTGATGTATCGACGAATATATGCCAAAAAAGGGTAAGTCGGGGATTAGTCCTCGGGTGGGTCTAATTATACGTTACAATTGTATTTGATGATGGCCCCATGAGTGGACCTGGTTTAATTGTTGAAACTGTTTCTTTTGCATATTGGCATGTGAGAGGCCGAGTAGTTGAACTTAAGTGTGGGATTGGTCTTAGTGTTGACAGGAATGACATGTTGAACACTTAGGTGATGGTTATTGATTCCTGTATGAATTGTAAGTGTTGTGTACTGTTGACTAAGTAGTTGTATGGTTTGCATTGCTTAGGGAATGATTTAGGGATGTCCAAAAGTCATGTTTTCAGTCTTGCAAAATGAACTAGGTGTTATTGCTTGTTGGTTTACAAGTGTTGATTGTTCATTGTTTGTGACTGTGGATTTTGTGTGACATTCGGTTGGCTCGGGTACCTTCCTGGTACAAGTTACTTATTGGTTGGCTCAGGTACCACGCCTGGTACATGTTACTTATTGGTTGGCTCGGGTACCACGCCTAGTACAGGTTACTTATTGGTTGGCTCGGTTACCACGCCTGGTACATGTTACTTATTGGTTGGCTCGGGTACCACGCCTGGTACAGGATACTATTTGGTTAGCTCGGGTACCACGCCTGGTAGATGAATTAATAACGGTTGGCTCGGGTACCACGCATGGTACAAATTTTTCTTTACTTGCTTGGTTGTATTCTTTATATGTTGGTTCTGTGAGTGAACCGGGTTATCTGTGATTCATTACATTGCTCCTTGAGAGGCCAGGTTGTTATACTTAAATGAGGGGATGTTCTTGGGGTAGACCGGGCGTCGCATATAAACACTTAGGTGTTGGTCTAGGGATCCTTGATTGGTCCGGGTAATGAAATAGGATAAATATCATGTTTGATATTGTTGTTGAATGATTGTTGAACCTGTTCTATATGGTTGATAAGTAAAAAGGTAGACTGAGAGTCTGGAGTTGTACTACTGGTTGGTTATTATATGTGGCACTGCTTACTCAGTGCGGGTGTACTTACTGTTCTTTATATGTTGGGTTTCTGAGAGGGTCGAGATTTATTATTATTTTCGTATAGTTGGTCCTTAAAGGGCCAGGTTAATGTTCTTAGGTGAGTTCTTCGGTGAACCAGGCCATATGTTATGGGCATAGATGATGTACTAGGGATCCTGGTTGGGTTCGGGTTATGTAAAAATGATGTATATTAGTTGTCTTTAAGAATTGTCAAAGTCGGCTAGACTTGTTACGTGCGGTTAATAAGCTAAAGAGGAGACTTGGTGGTCTGGTTATAGTGTAGCATGTGGTCATTTGCTGAGTATGGCCCTGGGGGTCATAGGAACAGTTTTGTACCAGTAGGTGGTAGTACGACGTGTGGGGTCTACGTCACTAGGAAGTGGGGTTTACTCCGAGTTGTTGAGTCATAGTGGTTGACTTAGGTAAGGAAATGGTAGTCCGGGTATGGACATAGATGTGGCAATGTCGAGGTGACTTGGGAAGTCTAGGTGACAAGGTGACTTGGTAAGTCTAGGTGTCAAGGTGACTTGGGAAGTCTAGGTGTCAAAGTGACTTGGGAAGTCTAGGTGCCAAGGTGACTTGGGAAGTCTAAGGGATTGGCAGGATTGGGATGACATTAGATTTTAGTAAGGTGAATGTTGAAGGGTTGAGTATTGTAATTAATTGTGCATTCCCTTGATTTCTTATATGATGGTATGAGTGGATTCGGGTCGACCGATGATGCCTACCAGTACGTGTGGTTGTACTGATTCTACTCTTGCTATACCTTTTTGGGTATAGTCTGGTTGCAAGGTTGGTGATGTTTCGTAGGTACATGGCGATGAGGATCTCCAGCAGCTTCTGTCCTTAGATTCCATGGCGGAAGTTGTCTCTTTCTTTCTCTTGTATCATCTTGAGTAGCTCTTGTACCTGTTTAGACTAGATCCTAGGGAGGGATGTTTTCAAGTGTAAAACTGTTCTTATACTTTTTGGTGTTGTAATAAAAAGGTTTTTTTGAGAAGGAAAGGTTTATTTTGCTACTTTCTATTTTTCCGCATGTTACCTGTTGGACGGGTGGTGAGAGTTCGTCTATCTAGGTGGTTAGAGTAGGTGCCCGCACGGCCCGGTAGGTTGAGTCGTGACAAAGCAACTTACCCTTGAAGTCTGAAATCGTTGGTGCTATAGATGAGGTCGCGTCTCAGCCGCTGGAAGATTTCTTGTACTCACCAAAAGAAAAGCAAGTGCAGTATCAGTACACCACCACTGTGTACTGGTAGGATCATCAGCCAGTTTCCAAATAAACAGTGTATAAGCAGTACAACAATATCAAGTAAAAAGTACGGAAGACATGCAACAATGTTAACATGCACACTTAGACTACAAGTCTCTACTTAGCTTGTTCCCGCATGAAATCCACCTCTTATACTCTAAACCACCATCACATGGCCATAACCCCTACCTTTTCGTCTAGCCCAGACCCACCCTGGGATCCCCTCTAGACAACACCTAAGTGTCAATGAACAACCCGGCCTAATCCAAGACCAACTCAATGATATAACAGAATTTTCCGGTCACTCAAGGACCACCAAACAAGTAACACATTTCAATAAACAACCGGTCCACTCACGGAACCAATATCAGTCAATGCAACATAACAATATAAATGTAGTGATACAGTAAAATAAACCCGTATGAGGCGTAGTACCCGAGCTAACCATTAGTATTCCCATACTAGGTGTGGTACCCGAGCCAACCATTAGTATTTCCGTACCAGGCGTGGTTAGTATTCCCGTACCAGGCGTGGTACCCGAGCAAACCGAATGTCAACAATCCACAGTCAAATGGATGAACAAACAACTTGTAAACCAACAAGTAAACACACAGTTCAACTCACAGACTGTAAAATAGGAACCTTAGACATTCTACACAACTTCCTTAAGCAATGTAATTCATACAAACACTTTGATAAGAGTACAAAATTATACAACATTCACAGGAATCATAAGCCATCACCTACCTCGAAATGATCCAAGCTCTACTCAACCCGAGCTTGCCCATGTTTCGGATTCCTTTCTCGTTCTTGGTCTAAAATAACATATAAGTACATGAAATTAACAAACAAGGCATGCACATTACTCGGACTACACCAAATCCTAAAACCCCAGGCCACCCATGATCATTGAACCCTTTTTTCAGGCTTTCCCACCGTTAATTTCCTTAGTTCTATCATTTTTAAGGATAAAAATAGAGAATTTAACAACCTATGATCATAATATCTTACTTTTAACGATACCCAAGAACATTCATGCTTTGAATCCCCTTCCTTCTCCGGATTCTATCATTCCTTGGTTATTCCAACCTTCCCCCAAGTTCCCTCCTAGCAATTCTACCGCATAGGAAAAGTAGTACGAAGATTGGGGAGTAGAAAGCTTACCTTAGGGAAGAGAATCAAAGGAAAATCGCCTGGAATTGCCTAGCCCTTCTCCCAAAATGAAGTTGTGAAAACTGAACGTTTTGGGGAATGTTTCTGCATTAAAATCCCGTCAGTTTGCTATATCGTTCCCCGCTCCGCTATAACGGTCCCGCTATAGCAGACGACTTTCTCTATAACTGTCTTAAGCAGTGTTGACCGCCTTGACCACTGCTATAGCGGTACTTTCCACCGCTATAGCGGATGTCGCTATGGCGGACTGTTGTGCTCGTCACGGACAAAATGTCTGGAAATCTCCCAAATTTGGCTATTTTACAACACACTTGCTTCCCTCGACGACCCAAAACAACCCCTTCTCATCAAACGCGATTTCGGGAGTTCTACTTACCCAAATTCGATTTCGAAAAGTCCCCCGTACTCCTTTATATCTTGGATACATGGGAAACTAGCTCAAACCAAGACACCTAACCCAATCCTTACCCGAATTTCCCTAGACTCCACCTCGCTCTAAAATTGGTCGAGGCTAGCCAAGCCAAGAATTTCAAAATCCCAAACCCAGAGTTTTCTAACTCTAAAACTTGGCACGATTGGACTACCCGTAATGATAGACCCAATTGTTATAGTTTGGAATGAAGCTGAGTTTTCAACATAGAGCCTGCCTACATATCCCAACACTCAGGGAATCAGGCTGCTTGTAGTTCGACTCAATCGGTTGAAAAGGTGATATTTATGCTAAGACAACCTTTGGCTCAGGATGAGTGACAAATGAGTCGAGTTATGAAAAGGAGGCTTGTAATCATCTCAATAATAAATGTGGGGCCCTCACATTCATGGATAAGAGCTACATGGACTTAACTTCCAAAACTCTAAGTGCATTGTCACACGGATTTGAAAAGGTTATGGATATTGCTTTCTGTGTGAGTCAAAATTACCCTGAAAGCGAAACTGAAAACTAGAATTTGATAAAAAATAAAAGGAATAACCCACATGCCTTCTCATAGGGGAATGGTTTGATTTGTGGTAGAAGTCAATCCTCAACTCGCGCCCCAAGAGTTGGATATTCCTCTTTAGACTATGTCCCAGTTTGCTGCTAAGAAAAAAGTTCCACATTGTGCTGCGTCCATTTTGACGTCGTCCACATTCATGCTCCGCAAAATCTGTGGTAATTTTGTGAATAAAAAATGTAACATATACACAAATACAATTTGTGCAAACCTGATTCAATATGTCACACTGAAGGAGGTGACGATCCAATTTGCTTTTTTAGGTGGACAAATAAATCTCGAAGGTAACATGCCATTTGAATGGTGTGGCTGCCCAACGTGTCTCATTGAAAGGCAGAAGACCTATTTTGAATGCAACATGCCACTTTGAATGGGGTGACTTCCCAACGTGTCTCATTAAAAGACGGACGATCTATTTTGAATATAAAATGTCACTTTGAACGAGGTGACTGCCTAACGTGTCTCATTGAAAGACGGACGACCCATTTTAAACATAACATGTCACTTTGAATGAGGCGACTGCCCAACGTGTCTCATCGAAATGTGAATGAACCATTTTAAACATAACATGTCACTTTGAATGAGGTAACTGCCCAACGTGTCTCATTGAAAGGCGGATGACCCATTTTGAACATAACATATCACTTTGAACGAGGTGACTGCTCAACATAATAAAATATGTCACGTTGACGGAGGTGACGATCCAATATAATATGTCACGTTGAAAGGGGTAATGGTCCAACATAATATAATATGTCACGTTAAAGGAGGTGGCAGTCCAACATAATAAAATATATCACATTGAAGAAGGTGACAGTCCAACATAATATAATATATCACGTTGAAGAGGGTGATGGTCTAACAGAATATAATATGTCACATTGAAGGGGATGACAGTCCACCATAATAAAATATGTCACGTTGAAGGGGGTGAGGGTCCAATATAATAAAATATGTCACGTTGAAGGGGGTGGCAGTCCAACATAATATAATATGTAACGTTGAAGGGGTGACGGTCCAACATAATATAATATGTCACGTTGAAGGGGGTGACGATCCAACATAATAAAATATGTCACGTTGAAAGGGGGTGACGGTCCAACATAATAAAAATATCACGTTGAAGGAGGTGATGGTCCAACACAATATAATATGTCATGTTGAAGGAGGTGACGGTCCAACATAATAAAATATGTCACATTGAAGAGGGTTATAGTCCAACATAATATAATATGTCACGTTGAAGGAGGTGACCGTCCAACATAATAAAATATGTCACGTTGAAGGAGGTGACGGTCCAACATAATATAATATGTCACGTTGAAGGAGATGACGGTCCAACATAATATAATATGTCACATTGAAGGAGAGTCTAACATAATATAATATGTCACGTTGAAGGAGGTGAAGATCCAAAATAATATAATATGTCACGTTGAAGAAGGTGACGGTCCAACATAATATAATATGTCACATTGAAGGAGGTGACGGTCCAACACAATATAATATGTCACATTGAAGGAGGTGACGGTCCAACATAATATAATGTCCCTGCCAGAATAAGCATGTAAAACAAAACAATTATTTATGAGGTAAACACCAAAAATAAGGAGTAAGGGTATAGCCATTCGACTTGTGCCAACGAATAGGCTTGTTGTTTAACATTTCCAGTTGTTCTTGAAGACTTTGTCGTTCCTGCACTCACAGCAAACTCCTTAGTTTAAAAATAAAGAAGAGATTAACATATGCCAAATCATCTAAACGTGTCATAACAATCCGATAATTATAAAAAATGTACGATCCCAGATTTATGCGTTGAGAGGGATTCTGACATTGATTAAAGGCTCTAATGGACAATTAGGGATACAACGTAAGGTACATCCCTATTTCAAATAAAATCTCTTATAAAGAGACTATTTGCTGATAAAGAAAGTCTTTGAAGCTTGAATTTGCACGAAGATTTTTGGAAATATTTAACAGTTTCAAAAAGTTTCCCTTGTTTCCAGTCGAAGGGTACTTAATTGAAATAGTTTGAAAGAAATGAAGAATCGACTGATTCAAAACATGCTTGTAGTTTGAAATAGTGGGAAGACCGAATCCTTATGTAGGATTGCCTACGTATCTTGCTGGAATAAGAATCAGGTCAGACGTAGTTCAATCCTGAAACTGATAGAATTTGCAAAGAACATAAGATTTGATTAGAAAGACGAATGATTAGATTTGCCAAGATATGAATAAATCTGTTGAACTGGATCCTTTGCATCGAGAACTCTTAAAAGGACTTGTGCATGTCTTGTGCCCGACGATCTTCTGGCTTGAATATTCTTTGAACTTTGAGAGAATCCATTACCACTTAACCCCAGATCTTGTAATGAAAAGCAAGATTTGAAATACGTCACCTGCGTAACTCAAAAGTAAAATCATCAATAACACAATAAAGTGATTGTAACAAATCAAAGGATATAGCAGAAGATAAGTTTCGAGATAAAGTCATTTGACTTATGATATAGTGATCCAAATGATATCGCCAAGTCCTAGTCGTTGTGCCCGACCCCTTTCCCTACAAAGTTTAGAGAAAGTGTTAAGATTATAATAAAGCGGCAGAAATAAATTAGGAGGTAAAGTGAAAAGAGAAGTTGTCTGGATATTTATCCAAGGCTGCGATGAGTCCATCAATATTTTTTATCACGCTTGGTGATCTTGGTATTGTCAATTTTGTGACTTCCTTTTTTCTGAAACCAAAGAAAAATTCTTAGTTTTGAGAGACTGATTCGTGTTGGTTTTTCCATGCTCTCCTGGTGCTCCTTCTTGTACTTGATTTGCACACTTGTCTGGTCTTGAAATGCATTTTCGATGGAATTTTTGAGGACCTTCCTCAAAAACTTTACCCCAGTCTAAGACACAGAAAATTCTTGAATTTCTTTGTAGATTCTGTTGTCGCTTAATATGAAATTTTTGATATCCATCTCAAAAATTCTGCCCTAGTTGCAGCTTCAACAAACTTCAGTGTTCAAATGTCAAATTTCATAGAATTTTTGAGATCTTCTCAAAAATAATGCCCCAGTTGCATGTTTCAATGTGATCTCCAATTCTGACTTGTTGGAGAAGATCTTCTTCTAGCAAATTTTTGAGATCCTCTCAAAAATTTTGCCCCAGTTTTCACTATAGAGGGAAATGGAAATCTTACAGGGGGTATGACCGAGCCGGTGTGGTGCCTATGTATTCCACTAGGAAAATCAGGTCAAATGTAGTTCCAACATAAAATAAAGGGAAATTGAGATTTTTCTGATAACGTGACCGAAGCCGAATAGGCCGCCTACATATTCCACTAGGGAAATCAGGTCGAACGTAGTTCACATTACAAGTAAAAATGCGATTACAAGAAAATCAAAACATAAAACACGATTACAGGGAAATAAAATGACAAAGTGCGAATACAAAAAAAAAATGATAACATAAAAATCGAAGGACGCAAAAAGTGCGACTTCGAGAAAACTTCAAACTTTTTTGCAGCAGATCATGCGAACAATTACTTCTTGTGATTTGGCAATGGATTGTTGTTTACATTTGCTGGAGCTTCTGCAAGTGTTATCACCTTGTCGTCAATCAAGTCTTGGATTTTATGTTTCAAGGTGATACACTTCTCGGTATCGTGCCCAACAACTCTAAAATGGTAAGCACACCATTTATCTGGATCATACCAATTGGCTGAAGTATTCACTGGCTTTGCTTCTACTGGGTGTAGTATCCCACCTGCTTTCAACCGTTCATAAAGTTGAGTTAGTGATTCTGCTAATGGCGTGAAGACCCTTGGAGGCTTCCTTTCATAGTTGGTACGAGGTGCGTTATTCTTGAGATTTCTTGGAGAGCGTTGAGCATGATATGTTGTATGTGCATTGTAGACTGGATATGAGGTACCTCCTCGAGTCATCACTCCCATAACCTCTTTCTTTTTTTTTTCTTTCCATTTCCAAAAGAGCCAGTTTTGAAAGCCTTATTAGCAAACTTCAATGCTGTGAAAATTGTTATTTTTCCAATCTTGAGACCATCTTTAATCATTTCTCCGGTTTTGATAATTTCAACAAAAGTTTTTCCGCTCATTGTTATCATTCGTTCATAAAATTTTGAGTCTACAATCTGAATAAAGTAAGTGATCATTTCTGCTTCCTCCATAGGGGGTGTACTCTGGATGCTTCTTCTCTCCAACGTATGGAATAATTGCGGAAGCCTTAAGTAGATTTCTGCCTTAGCTTTGTAATGGAGATTCTGTCAGGAGCAATCTCAACATGAAACTTTTAGTGATCCACAAAAGCGTTTGCCAAATTGTCCAATGAATTCCATTTGATTACTTCCTACTTAGGGTACCACTCTAAAGCCTTTCCACTCAAACTTTGATTAAACAACTTTATTCTTATGCCTTCATTCCTTCCCACACTGACCAACTTTTCACAGTAGACCTTTAAGTGGAAGAAAGGATTTCCAGAATCATCAAACTTTTCAAATTTTGGAATCTTGTAACCCGGTGGAAACTCAATCTCAGTAAATGCACATAACTCCTCATATCGCACACTTTGGTTATTACCAAGCCCACAGAGACTTCTCATAGCATCTTCCAAACTTTTGAGCTTCCTAATCATCATTGACCACTTTTGTCTCATTTTCAGTTTCAACATATTGATCAACATCTATGCGACATAGTCTTTGAGTTTGTGTCATAGGTGGAGCGGTGGTATAAGTGTGCACTGGCGGAGCATAGTGTGTCATCGATACATTCTGAGATTTTGGAAGAGAAAATGTTCACAAGAGGGGAACATTCTGAGAATCATAATCATTTTAAACTTGTTGAGAAGTGGTGAAATGATCCCCCGATTAAACTCCTCTGAGATTGGAAACATAGGTCCCTTTTGACGAACATCAGGGGGTAGGCTCACGCTTGGTGGACGCTGAGAAGTCGTTCTATTTTACATCACCATGAACCTTAGTTCAGCAATTTGTTGTTCTAGACTAGCAACGACCTCTGAGGTTATTTCTGATCTTGCTGACGTGCCAGAGTCTGCTGCGACAGTCAAAGGGGGGATTGTCTCAGATGAAGTGATTGTGTTGATCAAACTGGAGTCCATAGTTGAACGAGTCTTTTTGGTATCCCAAATAAGAAATAGTGAGTCTGTAGTAACTTTCTTGACCTTAGACTGAGTAAACTACGGATGTTCTTCCATCGAATACTTGAAACTGCTTGCTTTGGTCTTAGTGAAGTGAGCAAGTTTAATTACCAACACAAATCAGCCTCTCTAAAGAAATAAAAACACTCCAAAAGTAAAAGTGTTAGTCTATTGATCGTAATAATTAATCAAAGTATATAGAACAAATAACATTTATTTTACTCGAAACAAGACTAGTCCAAAATTTTGAGGGACGAGACTTTTGAGAGATGATTGAATGGAAAAAAATTTGGTAAAAAAGGAGAGGATTTTAATCAAAGTGAGCTATTTGAAGAAAGGTATAAACATTTATGCTCAATTTCGGTAACACGAGTTGAATTTCTAAGAGAACATATAAAGTTTTGAATTTTTTTCTAGAAATAACGATGCACTAGAATTTTGATGAAATATTTAGTCGATCTTGGATATAATATGTATGATAAAGTGATTTGTAAGAGTGATGGGATCAACATGAATTTTAACGGTGACCTAATAACGTTTCTGGAAAATTTGAAATGTAAAACTTGAAGATTTTAAACAAAATTGACGAGGGACCTTTTAAAAGTGTTTTTAGGAAGACTCAAAATTGGAGTTTAGGAAGACTCAAAATATGCCTAATGATGCTCTAAGACTTTGGAATGGAATAATGGACTAGTCACGTTTAAAGCAAAATATATGCATTTTAATTACACAAGTCAAATAAGCATGGACGAAGCAAATTATATAAACATTTAGCAAATAAATAATATATAACGCGTTCTAACATATATGTGACCTTCTAAGCCAAAGGTAAGCCTAACGTTTGAAGGATGTATATGCCGCTTGTAAGACGTCCCATTGTCCCAAAAAATATATTATACAAATCTAAACCAAATAGGGATACACATAAGGGAAAGGAGAAATAAATAATATCAGTCTCACACAAGGGAAAAATCCTAAACTAAACTGCCTTGAAGGTTCTCCGTTCTTGAACTTCTTGACATTTCCGAACGCCTTTCAAATAAAGAATCTTCCTTTGATTTACAATAAAAGAAACTATCTATAAACTAATAAATTTCTAATCCCGAGGAATAATGGTTCGTACAATTCGGCATATATATCCTTCAAATTTATCAAATAGTTGGATGATTGTCTTTTATTGGCCATGGGACAATTAGACGCAAGGTGGTCTCCTTATGGACTTAATATCCCTTGGATATTAAGACATCTAGGTCAATGCCTATTCACGGAATTCGATTTCCCTCTACGCTAGGTAGACTAGAATTGGTTTATTTGAAAAGGACCGAGAACCCGGGCTGACAACCGCGGGCTAAAACAACAAGTGACTGTTAACCGACCGCGGGTCAACTACATCACTTGTCTGTTTTGAGAAAGTGTGTTTTTAGTGAAGGACGATTGTAAATATTTGTATAATCGCCCTTTTTTCCTAATACAAACTAATGCTTTGCCAAGAGAGGCAAAATATGCCATGAAAATGCAACAATAATAATTTAAGTAAACAAATAATTACAAAAAGTAACAATTATTATAAATAAAGATTAACCAAACAAATACATCATTTTGATTAGAACCTAGATGAATTCCCAGCAGAGTCGCCATTCTGTTACGTTCGTTTTCGAATAATTCAAAAACTACTTCATAACTTCGTGACGAAAATTACTCATTTATTGGTTTTATTTTGAAAAAAAATAGTTTAAAGAGAGTTGCCACTTAATTTTAGAAAAATTAAGAAACTATTTTAAAAAGGTAATTTTTGAAAAAAAAACCTTTTATTTGAAAACCAGAGTTCGGGTAAGGGTTCAAGTTAAATTCGAAAGAAAGTGTTAGGCACTTTCGAAAATCCACAAGGTGTGGTTCCCGACGTATTTAAAATATTTGGCTAATTTTGAAAATTCTTTAAGTTATTTTTAAAAATATTATTTAAAATGAATACAAATTACTTGTTACTAAGACATTCATACTTATTCTAAGTAATAAAATAAATTAAACGTCCAGAATTTCAAATAATTCTAACTTTAACAATTTATTCGAGTAAAGATTTCGAACTAAATAATTAGTCCAACTCCTAAACATGAAAACATTCCCCAAGTCATTCTATTGAGCTTAATTCATTTTGCCTAAATTTAAATAGAATTTAATACGTCGTCACACAAGTGAACCATTAAAACTATTTTCATATATAAATGTAACTTGTCAAAATAGGTTCAAACTCTTGTGAGGATTCATCTAAATTTAAATTAAGTTGTTAGAATTCACAATATCAACATAATGACACCAAAGAAATCAAACTAAACAATATGAAAAGTAAGACAGGCAATACGAAGAAGCTAGGCCTTTGGCCTAAATTCAATTACTCCTCACTGTAATTTGGGCTTATTGCCCAAATATTCTTCTTGATCTGCTGCTGCTTGCTACTGCATTTTTCAGGCCTTTGGCCTTAATATTAGCTTCTCTTTTAATGGCCTTAATGAAGGTTGACTCGAAGAGGATACGAATGCAGGAATGGGGAGTCCAATTGGACTCGAGCAGAGTTCATGTAAAGGAAAGAAAAGAAGGGAAAGGATTAGCATATGTATGCTTGAAACCTGAAGATTAAACATATAAATTGAAGATTCTGCTCAACATATTTAGCTAACAAAAGTAACTTCCTAAAGCAAAAGTTTAATATCTACTCTTTTCAACTTTTAAAGATACAAGGTCAATAGCATTTTTTTACTTTGTAAATCATTGGCGTGTTACTAGCAGAGCTTTAAACTTAGCTATTTAAAAATAGGCAACCAGTAGAACATAACATAAAACTAAAAGTAATGCCAAAGATCTTTAAGGTTTTCTACCAAGGGAAAATTATTATGAAAACAAAGGACAATCTTCACATTAATATTCAAACAAGATATTTAACCCAAACCTGATTAATTAACTTTCTTGTTCAACGAACTTAAGTTTAACAAAATAATTACTATTAGCGATAATATGAAACCTCATGCTTCCGGGCACACGAACATACATCAATTTTTATAAATATGGAAACAGGAATGTAGCATGATCAGGTGAAAAATAACGTCAAATGAATCCATATATCAGTTGCATAAGGTCATAGTTAGCTAAGGTTAAACACCTAATTTGAACACACGAAAAGATCATATCTGGTAGAGAATTCTTTTGTGCTTATTAATCTTGATTTTTGTCCTTGAAGCTAAAGTAAAATATGGCAAGGAACAAACTAAGATTGTACCCTCATATAGGCAAATCTCAAATTACCAAAGCAAAGGGTTAAAGTATACTTTCCTGAACATCAGCCTTTAGTCTAAGAATCACAACTTAAAGGTTAAACCTTAACCAAAGCAATGCAGTTTTTAAATACCTTGAACAAACTGAAACTCCAAACAAAATGTGCGTTGCTTAAACCTCTGAGGAAAGGCAAGAATTAGGCAGTGAAGATTTTTATAGAAAGCATGATATGATTTTAAGCAAACCCATCAATTTGGGATAAAAACTCACTTTTGTAAACAAAATATCTAGGCCTTCCTTTTTAACTTGTATTTGTACAGCTAGGGGAATCAGGAAGAAATCACAACTTGGTTCATAAGATAAAAATCCAATCTTTGATCGGATCAAGCCTAAGTTGTTACTCGATTTTACAAGAACTTCAAAGATCAAACAACTTTTAATCAAACTCGGACACACATCAATCTTTGAACAAACAAGAAATCTAATTCACCTTTACAAATAGAATTTAAAACGAAACTTTCAAGTTTACAAACATAGAACACTTGGGCTAAATATAAATACATCATCCTTTAGAGGTTGCTTATCAGTATTGGCATCCAATTTGATACTTATAAAACAGATTAGAGATCAGTTGCCCTTCTAATTTAAAAATAAACTTTGAGGCAGACTCGTATTCGACAAAATTCGACTTAAAACACAAACAAATAGTAATTATTCCTCTACTCGGCTAAAGTCAAAAGAGAAATAAAAAGGAAGGTGTGGGATGCTCGTGGCTACATGAAGCTACAGAGGATGAATAATAAACAAGAAAGTAGTAAATGTACAACTACAGGAAATCCCAACTTAACAAAAGAGAAATGCTAAAACTAAGGCAAGGAAGAGAATTTATATAACACACAAACTAAACAAATAAAACACTAGCCAAGAAAAGCTCACGCTTGAACACCAAATACCACGAAAATTAAAGAACTGAAACCATCTAAACAACTATCAACCAAAAAACTCAACAAAATAGAAGCTAATAATTACATAAAATAAAATACAAGAAGGGAATTACATTTAACGGAGCAGCGAACTTGGACGATGAGCTCTCAAAGATGATTCCACCAACTTAACTTCGACTTGAATTCCACCAACTTTGGCCTCCTTTGAGCTCGAGAATGACTCTCCGAAGAAGCTCAAGAACACCAAAAGCCAGGTAGAAAAGTCGCAAATTCTTTGCCAAAAAATGAAGCTGTTAAAAGTCTTACAGATTTTTAGCCCTAGAAAACGCTTACCCACAACAAAGAAATAGTGGGATTTATATAGGAAGAAATTCGAAGGGATTTGAGGAGATTTTTCGATGTGGGACTTGGGGGAATTTGAAAATTCCTTAAGGGATAAGGGATGAGCTGGGGTTGTACGAATTTGTGAAGGAAATTCGCAGAGAAAAAGAAAATATCTGGAATGGACCTCCAACGGACTGATTTTGGGTTTGGAGCTTGGAATCGCTGGTGTTAAAAGGGGAAAATTGGGGCGGTTGAGGAGAACTTTTAGGGTTCTGTTGGTGTTGATGGAATGAAAAGAAACAAAGGGTTGAGGGATTAAAGGTTTAAAACGGGCCGGATCTTAGTGATTTGAGTCGGGTTGTGGGTTACATGGGTTATTTGTGGGCTAAAGAGGGCTGAATATAGGTTGCAAATATGGTCAAAACATATTAAACTTGTAGCCAAATTGGATTGAAATTGTGACCAAGATGACTCAAATTATTTGAAAACGAAATAAAATTGAGATAAATTAATTATTTAATTAATCAATCAAGCTTATTAACATAACAAAGTAAAATAATTACTTCATAAAAAGACTAATTATATTAATTAGACTATAACTTAACCGATTTTGATAAAATGAAACACTAACTCGATCAAACACTTATTTTTATATAAAAGATGATTTTTCCAAATAAATATTGAAATTATGTATAGCATATATATTATAGGATATATAACATATTTCTTTTATTGCAAAAATGACCAAAATGCATTAAAAATATTTTAATTTTGTAAAATAATTATTTCAATTTGTAAAAATTGAAAAAGCTTGAGTAATTAACTAAATTGTGGATGGCCAAAATTGGGTGTCAACAAGTACGCACTCGGAGTCACATCCCTCCTTTTTCAACTAAACAAAACCTTTCCTTAGCAAAACTGAACCTTACAAACTTTTTCTCAAATAAGACCTAGAGCTATTCCCTAGCTCCCACATCTATATTGTCAGAACTCAGTAAGGCAGGAGAAGGATGGGCCGGAAGCCCAAATCAGCCAAAATGTTACAAATACAACTCAATCACGAGTCTATGGTCAACACTTAACCAACAATGCCATAGTCGAAGCTCAACCACAAAACTATAATTAAAAGCTCAACCTAAGAACTACGATCGGAAATTATTCCAACTGGAACTGGGGAAACAATAAAACAAATCAATCGGGCAAGAACTGAAGGAGACTACGAGAACAACCCACATACTTGCCAACCTCCTAAACCAACCAAACTAAGAGGGTCGACTCTAATCACCCAAGGAAAAGAAACCAAACTATGCTCGCTAGCACTACCAACACCTCTCAACTAGACAAGAGCTCAAACTTCTGCACAACCATCGGTAACACCAAACCAATACAAAGACTACTAGCAACGCTGGATAACAGCCTAGGCAACAACCATCTAAACTCAACATAAGTCTAGGGCCACACGAAATCAAAACTAGAATCAACCAGAAAAGGCTAACAAGAACTAACCGCGAGCTATAACTCCGGGTAAGCACCTATTAAGGATAACTCACCCCATCCACTACTAAAGAATAAACTACCAAGAAAACAACACATAAGCACTACAACTCAGGTAGTCAAACAACTAAAATATTAGCAGGTAGACATATAAGCAAAAAATGATAGAAGGGAGAAATCACAACGCGAACAATACTATCTCTAACCAAAGGTAACAAAAGCCTTACCTGGAGGAATGACATCAGGAACCTCTACCTCTGTCCCACCAAGAGGAGTAGAGGACAGACGGTATCTATCACTGGACCGAGTAGTCAAAGCTGAAGGCTCTGCCATCCCCCGATGAGGATAGCTCTATAGAGGTGACCAATCACTCCATAATCATAACACCCCTACTGATTGGGATACGCAAACATGGGGCAATCCCTAAAAAAGTGCCCACTCTCAGCACACTGCAAGCAAACCCCACTAAATAAAGCCGAACGGGAAGATCTCGCTGAACCTGAACGGCCACCATGGCCAACACAACCTGAATGCAAACCTTGAAGAACCTGACCCATACCATGTCCACTAAGATCAACATGCCCTGTACCACCACCCTCTGAAACTTGTGGAGTAACTGAAACTGGCCGGGTAGATAAGAAGCAATGGAACTTATCTCTTGTAGAGAACCCCTTACCTCAAGTCTAAGAACCTCGGCAACTGACCTGGCGACAACGTTTCTTAGCACTACCTCCATAAGCCTCGCGACATAAACTTTTGATAGACCAAGCATGATCTACTACCTGAATGAAGGTCGTCCCAACTGTAATCAAATGCTCGGTCACCAAACGGAGTGGTGAAATCAAACCTCCAACAAAGCTCTGAACCCTATCAAACTTTGAGAGCACAATCCTAGAAGTACGCCTAACCATCTCATTAAACCTTGCCTCATACTCCAACACCAACATACTACCCTACTGAAGAACTAGAAGCTCGACCCTAACTGAAGCACTTCTCATAGAACTGGGTACTGAAACACCCACCAGAGGACTCAGTGTCCTAACCCCGGTGTCCTGAAGAACTGGGGTATCCTAAAACCCTACCGGAGGCTGGGCGGACCCCACACCCTCAATCTGATGCAATCCGCTCTCACTCTGAAGTCCTGACACTGAAATAAGCACTGAAGCAACAGGCACGGAAGCGTCAACATAACCCGCCATCAAACTCGCCTTAGGCATCTGAAAAGGAATGAAACGATCGAAGTTTAGAAGTCAATAGAGCAAAGAACACACGATAAGGAGACAAGGAGATGGAACGTTTCCTAACAATGCTCTGCAGCCTCCCACAGATAGAATATGGACGTAATCATACGGATCTACGAGACTCTATTTAGACATTTGCTTCTGAACCACGACATCGATGAAACCTAGAGCTATGATATTAAGCTGTCATGACCTGATTTCTCAGGTCATGATGGCACCTACAACCCCCTCAGTAGGCGAACCAATTCTTGTAGCCTGTAACGGTTAGTAATGGGCTACTACCTAACCAACACGCACAATAAGCAGAAATAAGTGAAAGCAGAATATAAAGATAGACAAAGCAGAAGCAATAACCTAAATATATGCATAATGAAACTACACCAACCCCAAGACTTGGTATCGATAGTACAAAAGCTTCTAATAGAATACAAGTGCTAGAAGTAACAAAATAATAAGTACAACTGTCTTCGAATATACAAAGTGTAATAGTACAAAAGATGAGATGTGGCCAAGCCCCGATCATCAAGCGCTCACCCTAGTCTCGAATACCCAGAAGCTGCTCGAGTCTCAACGCGATCAATGGCAAAAGCTCACACTAATATCTGCACTAAAAAGTGCAGAAGTATAGTATGAACAGCAATTGCTAAGCAATGGGTACCAAGTAGGCATCATCAGTCGACTGAGCGCATATAACATATAAAAGCAGTAATAAGAAGAATACAAGGATACAGTCACAGAAACAAAGAGGAAGCACAAGGAACTAGCACAAAGAATAATCAACCAAGAGTTATAAGTACAACATGCTAGCACAGAAGATATACATACACAAAAACACAGGTGAAAGAAGGAAGAAGGATGCACCTGGGATCTTTGCAATAACAATATATATAAAAGAGAGTTTAAAGAGATGGGTGGTATACCGGTAGCCTAAAAAATACAAGGAAGAAAGAAAGCAAGCCAGCAGTCGAACTAGTAATCACATACTAACAAAACATGCTTAAGATATCAAATTCAAGATAAGAAAAGACGTATAACAGATTCTCAAGTATAACCCTAGGATGGGATAACTAAACCACAAGTACCCAGATCCGCTAACAAAAACCACGACAAGGAATAGAATTCAATACCCCAAACTGCTCAGAAAGCTACACAATCAGAACCTCAACAATACCAGTCCCACTAGCCTCTCAATAATCATAGTCCCAAGCTGGTGCCTCAACAGGCTAAAACCACTAATCCAACCAGTACCAAAGGTTATAACAAGCTGTAAAAATTGAACGGAGAAATATAATCTACGTACAGTCCCAATGGCCACCCATACAACCGAGGAACACAATCAAGTGAAAACAAACCCTGTGACCGCCCATACATTCGGAGCGTACACTGAGCACACAGCAAACAAGGGTGGAATCGAATCACAATATGCATTATGATGTATGATGAATCTGGTGTGATAATAGTGTCGTATATTATTCCCTCCAGTACCTATTGTTGACACTCAATTTTGGCTTGATATTTTTTACACTAATATTTTTAAACTTTTTATTCGTTAAATTGCACAGAATATAATTTTTCTCATATTTTTTCAATGTTGATATAATTTATTGATAATTATCCTTATTTTTGAAAATATTGAGATTTTTATCTATTTTTTATTATTTTA
This sequence comes from Jaltomata sinuosa, assembly GCA_003996215.1. Lineage (NCBI taxonomy): Eukaryota > Viridiplantae > Streptophyta > Magnoliopsida > Solanales > Solanaceae > Jaltomata > Jaltomata sinuosa. The sequence goes on along the minus strand of QJPP01003943.1, from coordinate 112,791 downwards.
ATTATTATTAATTTTTGTCGCAATCATTTGCATGTAAACAAATGTCGTTTCAATTTTATTTAAATCACAGTTGTCTTTGCTCAAATCACATTTTTTAAATGTTATTAAATATATATTTTTTTATTTTTAACACAGTCTGTTAATACATAAGTCGGAGGAGATATTTTTTACACAGATAAATAAATAGCACATGATTTTAGGTAAACCATAGTTTTGAGCACATGGTTTCAGGTAAACCATAGTTTTGAACACACAATTTTGATAACCCATGATTTTGTTTTGCCACATAGATGGTTTAGAGTTTTAAAGTTTTCTATAAAGTGTCTCATACACTCAACACATTTCTTTGGTGATGGATAATTTCCAAAATTGGCAAAAAAATTTCAAAAGAAAATATCAATTCTCTTCCTCCTTCCCTTTTCTGGCCACCACCCCACCGGATTCCGGTGAACTCCGGCAAAGAGCCACTAACACCATCAAACAGCCAACCAAACAACCTCCTTATCCTCTTTTCTCGTCGGAATCTGGCGAAGAACAAAACCCCTACACCTTTCCTCGTCTTCCCCGACGAACCACAACAACCATGAGCTCCACCACCGCACCACCACAAATCACTACACAGCCACATGAAAAACCACTACCCTCTCAACGTTGAAATCCGACGAACAAGACCACAACCCAAACGCCGACCACCAGCTTCAACCCCACTGAGCACCGCTTTGCCTTCCCTCTTCTCCACCCAAACAACCATCAACATGCAACCATGAACCTACAAAACCCCATTTCTTCCCGTTTCTATCCAGCGTCATTGCTCCGACGAGCACAGCAACCTCCGACAAATCCAATGCCATATTTGTTTCTCTCAGATCTGCTACCTAAGCTACCACGAACCAGTATTGGGTTTGATTCCTAGAGGTTGTGGCTGCTCCATTTTGCCATCGTTAGGTTATTGGGTTTGATCCTACTACCTTACTTTTTATTTCCTTACTTTGTTTTGTTGTTATGCTAATGATATTCTTGAGTCTTAATTAGTTTTGTATTACTTAAATCATTTAGGCGTTCTGTTTACTTTATTTTGCTTACATGAGTTATTTGTTATATTTTGATTAAATATTGCTCAAGTTGATTGTAAATGTTCATACCGATAATGTAATTTAGTTGGCCAATGAAAGAATCTTTCCGTCGAATTTTTGAGGTCTCCCCATAATAAAAGACGGATGTTATTTTGAGTTTGATTATTTTATATCTAATATCAATTTATTGGTCAAGGAAAGAATCTCTCCGTCAGATTTTCTAGGCCTCCCCATAATAAAAGACGGATGCTATTTTGAGTTCGATTATTTCATATCGAATATCAATTTATTAGCCAATGAAAGAATCTTTCCGTCAGATTTTTGAGGCAACCCCATAATAAAAGTCGAATATTATTTTGAGTTCGATTATTTTATATCAAATATAAATTTATTAGCCAATGAAAGAATCTTTCCGTCAGATTTTCGAAGCCACCCCATAATAAAAGTCGGATATTATTTTGAGTTCGATTATTTTATATCGAATATCAATTTAACTAGCCGATGAAGAAATTTTCGTCGATTTTCAAGGCCTCCAATGTATATAAGGCGAGTTTTTTTTATTTTTTTTTATTTTTTTATTGATTCATTTTGATAAATATTCATTCAATACTAACACTTTTACTAAGTGTGTTTACAGGTACATGGAGTTACTTTTTAAAGAAGACACTCAATTAAATTTCAAAAATCTTGTGAAATTATTTTATTGTATTTATTCATTTTGGCTAACGATAGGCAAATATTAGACCGTCTCTTTCCTTGGATTCGAGTTTTGGAGAGTCTTTTTCTCTAACTCTGAAGAATCGGAACATTTATTTTATCTCCTCAATTGAAAAAATGAATTCAGCCGGGAACCACCGTTGTGGATTCTGAAGGATGCCTAACCCCTTTCTTTCGGAATAAATTGAACCCTTACCTAGAATCTAACTGGTTTTATGGACTAAAATTTATAGTTTAATAAAAAGGTTTCTTGATTTTCCAAAAATTAGGTGGCGACTCTCTTTCACTCTCTTAAATTATTTTTTAAACTAATATTTAATTAGTTTTTGTTGAGTCCCAAAGTTGTGTCCTATCATGAAAAAATAGGATCATTACAGAATGACGACTCCGCTAGGGATTAAAAGGTTCTAACCATTATGAATTCATTTTTTCAATTGAGGAGTTTTTATGTTTTTATAATTTTTTGCTCATTATTTAATTAATTCTTTATTTGCACCTTGTATATTTTGTAGGTTATTTGTAAATTATATATTCTTTACTTTATTTAATTATTCTTTCATTATTTGTTTACTTATATTATTATTGTTGCATTTTCATGGCATCTTTCGCTTCCTTGGTAAAACATTAGTTTGCATTAGAAAAAAAGAGCGATAATGCGAGTCTTCGCAGTCGTCCTTCACTAAAAACACACTTTCTCAAAACAGACAAGTGAAGTAGTTGACTCGCAGTCGGTTAACAGTCACTTGTTGTTTTAGCCCGCGATGGTCCGCCCGAATTTTTGGTCATTTTCAATAAACCAACTCTAGTCTACCTAGCGTAGCGAAGCCAAATCCTTCAATTAAGAATTGACCTAAGTTGACTCGATACTCAAGCGGTGTTGAGTCCATTAGTGAGACCACCTTGTGTCCAAATAGGCTCACGGCCTAAAAGGACAATCATCCAACTATTTGTTTGAACTTGAAGAATGTGTATGCCGAGTTGTATAAACCATTATCCCTCAGGATTGAAAATTTATTATTTTTATAGAATTTTTTTTATCCAAAGAAAATCTTCATCCGAAAGGCGTTCGGAAATGTCAAGAAATTAAAGATTGGAAGACCTCCAAGGTGGCTTAGTTTAGGTTGTACCCCTACATGGGACTGATATTTATTTGTATATCCCTTCCACATTTTATATCCCCATTTAATTTATTCATAGATTTGTATAAATATATTTTTTGGGAAAATGGAGCATTTCACAAATGATATACACATTCTTCAATTGTTAGGCTCACCTTTGGCTTAAAAGGTCACATGTATACTAGGACGCGTTATGCATTATTTATGTGCTAAATACTACCTAATTTATTTTGTCCATACTTATTTGGTTTTTGTGTTTAATATACATGTTTTGCTGTAAATATGATTTATTTATTCCAAAGGTTGAAACTACGTTTGACCTGATTTCTGGCTCAACGGGATACATAGGCGCCACACTGGCTCGGTCACATTCCTTGTAAATTTTCCAATTATTTACAATAGAAACTGGGGCAGAATTTTTGAGACCCTCTCAAAAATTCTACAGAAGATAGTGTTTGCTACAAGATTGAATACACAGAGTTGTTGAAGTCGAAACTGGAGTAGAATTTTTGAGGAAGGTCTTCAAAAATTCCACCAGAACAACAACGAGAGCAACATATGATGTTGAACTCCATAAAGCGTCAAAAAGACAAATCAGGAGTGCTTTTGATTGAGTTGTGACACTCCATTTTATCATTTTTATCCTGTTTTTACTCATTTCTCTTTGCATTAATTTTTGTGTATATTTTTAATATTCTTTCAAAGATGAACCATTTTATGACATATCTGCAAGAACTATGCACACCTGATTCTCATTCCTCGGAGTGAGATACGTAGGCAACCTCCTCGGGTTTGGTATTCTTTATTCAATTTTCTTTTTAAAAGTTTTCTTTTAAGAATCACATCTTTGACTTGGTTGGTGCCAAAACAGTTAGAAATGTGCAAAATAATTCATTGAGAATGTTGACTTCAGGTGAACCATAGATTCTTTTGGTACCTCTTAGTCGGATCTTTGTGATGCTTGAAGATATTCTCTTGCATGCATTCAAGATAATAATAAAACTAACATCATTGTTTCATGTGCATTGTGTGATGAGATCTTAGATTAAATTCAATTGCATTGCATTGTTGATCTTGAACTTGGCTTGAATGTTTGTTGAGGCAAAATCCTGAGCAATATTTGATTTGGGAAAGGATCGTAAGCCTTCTTTGACCCGTTTGTGCCTTTCAAGCCTACCAAATGACATTAATCTTAGTGCGTCTCCACTTTGAGCCTAAAAGCCTTTTCTTTGGACAACCACATCTTAGCCTATACCTTTCTGAGTCCTCATATGCACTATCCCTCTCTTGGCCCGACTTTCTTGAGCGCACTGAAGATGTACAAATTACAGAATAAGATTCAAGTTTGAAGCTATCAAAAGCAAAAGATGTTACATCCCTGAAAGTCAAAGATACAAACGACTTCAAAAGAAGAAAAGCAAAGTCAAAAACTCTACACAAGGTCAAGACAAGGAGAAATTCCAACAGAAACAATAAAGACAAATCTCCAACAATAATGGAGAAGTTAAAGAAAGAAGAAGACATCAGAAAAAGGGAGAGAAGACTTTGACAAGCAAGATTCAAAAGAAGTCAAAATAAAAGCAAGGGACAACGAAAAAGTTCAAGCGCTAAAAGCGCAACAAAAGTACAAATCCAGTACAACGCTCAAGGAAGGATTAAGTCACTTTCATCCCAAATGAATATCCTACCCTTCCCTAAGCTTACATTACAAGCCGATTACAAGCCCTACATAATCTCATTTCAAATGTTCTTACATTAGTGGAGATTTACATGAAGGCCAAGCATATGGCATCACAATTGCATGCATTGAACATTTTTTTGAGTGTGCGTGTTCTTTGAAAATATTCTCAAATCAAAATACTTCAAATGTGCGTAAAAGAGAATTTTCTTGTGGTGAGGGGACTTGAAACATGAGGATAAGTATAATTCAAAACCTTTGTTTGAAGAAAGATGAACAAATCTTGTTGATACTTAGGTATGTTTGAGGTACCACTTGAAACTACAAGAATTACCTTGAAGTCAATCTCAGTTAGGTGCAAATCAAATGAGAAAATTTTCATGCAATGCTAAATGTCAGTATCAACTGCAGTCAAGACTTGATTCTATCTTCACTTGCTTCATTGTTCAAAATAAAATTGGGGCGAGCACCCACCTTTCTAAATATCTTCCAAGTGCCTGTTCTTGTTAAAGTTGTTGTCAACTTATCAAATTGACATATTGAGTTGTTACCTTGTCAAATTGACATTTTAAAAAAAATTGGATTGTCATCCTGTTTAAAATGATGTATTTTTTAAGTTGGATCGTCACTTCTGTATTTGTGACATGTTATGTTGAATCGTCACCTCTTTTATTGTGAAATATTACATTTCCTACTAATAAGTTTTGTGCAGATGATTATGAGATGTTGGTAAGTAACCCCATTCAAAGAGACATGTGATATTTAAATCTGCATCAAGGTGACCTCACTTTCCAAATCGTCACCAAGGTGATGACCATTTATCCAGATCGTCAACGTGGTGGTCATTTATTCAAATCGATGTCAAAGTGATTCTATTATTCAGATTGTTATCAAGACTGGCATCAAAGTGACTCCATTCAATCTTTGGTTTCAAAGTGACTCCACTTATCCAGATAGACATCAAGGTGACTCCATTCAATATTTGGTGTCAAAGTGACTCCACTTATCCATACCGGCATCAAAGTGACTCCATTCAATCTTTGGTGTCAAGTGACTCCATTTATTCAGACCAGCGTCAAGGTGACTCCATTTATCCAGACCGGTGTCAAGGTGACTCCATTCAATCTTTCGTGCAAAAGTGACTCCATTTATTTAGACTGGCATCAAAGTGACTACACTCATCCAGATTGACATTAAGGTGACTCCACATATTCAGATTGGCGTCAAGGTGACACTACGTATCCATATTAGCATTAAGGGTCATTTGCCTTTCAATGAGATAAGACTGGATCGTTCGCCATTCAAAGTGACAATATTGGGTCATCCACCTCTCAATAAGACATGTTGGGTTCTCACCTCGTTCAAAGTGACATATCGAATTCAAGTTGGGTTGTCTGCCTTTCAATGAGACATGTTGGGTTGTCACCTAGTTCAAAGTGACATATCAAATTCAAGTTGGGTTGTCCGCCTTTCGATGAGACATGTTGGGTTGTCACCTTTTTTAAAGTGGTTATAACGCCCAAACTACACCTCAAGTTAAGAAGCGTAAGCGGTCGTTGGCAAATATAGAACCCAACAGAGGTTGGGGTCGATCCCACAGGGAATAAGGTGCAAATTAGGTCGTTCGTGATTTATTTGACTAGTGGTCAATAATTTCTGGTAAATAAGGGGGGGGGGGTTTGTGAAATCAATATTTGAACAAAGCAACTAATAACGTATGAGTTTTAATCAATATGACAGAGAACTAGGGAAGTGTTCACCATGGCGTTATAACAATGTCGATTCAAGCTTAACCTGGTTCTTTCCTATATGCGTGTCACGATGTGATTGAATTAATGGTATCATCTAAACCTTTCTCAAACAAATAGACGAATTTCCTTCTCAATTCTCTCGAACTTGAAAAGGTGAGCTTTTATATTTCAATCCTAAACATCAAGTAGATTAATCTAGTTACAGCATTAATCATAAGACGAGAGTTGGTAGTCTCGAATCCTCGTTATTAACCAAATTTCCCGGTTTTAATTTCTTTACTCAAGCAAATTAAACCTAGGCATGTTCTAATCTTTGCAACCACTAGAAAACGTGAAGAATGAATGATTAACAACGTGACAATCACAAATATTGAACCTGACGCTACCCGGAATCTATATCACTACTTTAGCCATGGCTCCCACAACCCTAGTTGTGGGAAGTTAGTTAATCATGCTTTGATGGAAAGAAAAGAGATTCATATTCATAATAAAGAGAAAAGAGATTCTTACAATATAATGAAAACAAGCTTCAATTATCCAAGAACAAGAAAACCAAGATCCCAAGAACGATCAAGAACACGATTTCAAGAAGAAGAAAACGTGTGGTTGCTCTCAAATTCTTGCTCAAAACTCTCCTAAAACTATTGGGTAATGAATAATTATTTTTGTAATTGAATGCATGAAATAAACCTAACATAGGGTATTTATAGGAGTCCAGGAAATAAACCCAAAAACGTTCGGAATCCGCGTCGCGCAGTGCTTCAACTTGACGGTTTGGGATGACGGACCGTCACGACCTTGACGGACCGTCACGGTGGCCGTCACCACTAGGCAGTGGTGCTGCCTCAAGTTGACGGTTTGGGGTGACGGACCGTCACCATGGTGACTGGCCGTCACTCTGGCCGTCACTCTTATCCAGAACGTCATTTTGCTCGTATTTCCTTCTGTTTCTATGTTTGTCTCTCTTTCCTGAAAACATAACATAAAACATCAAAAACAACGACGATTGCTTGAAAACTTACGATTGTTCTTAGTTTAGAGGCGTCGAAAGTGCGGTAGAATGGCGGCACATCAACACCCTCAACTTAAAACGTTCGCTTGTCCTCAAGCAACATGACACAAAAACAATAATACGACTCAACTAAGAAAACAAACTCGTGTCTCTAGCAACTCATGGTCATTCAATAGTTCATTAATTCTTAAATCAAGCCACCCTAGTAGCACACAAATGTATGAAACGTTAACTTGCAAGGATCCAAACATGTCATTCCGATATGATAGAATATTATGCATACACACGCACAGCTATCCTAACAGTCAATAGATAATACAGACATCTTGGTGCCCTCACCGCAAAGAAGTCCCACACACAAGATTTAGGACTAGGTAAGACGCTCACACTCACAAACGATTTCAAACAATGCACATGCGATGCCATAGGCTTGCCCTTACTATTCTATTTCAGCTCTTCAGAAAGCCATTCAGGATCACTACAGGACTTGTTTTGGCTTGTAATGCGGCTTCGGGTGCAGGTAGGATACGTTTGGGGAATAGTGACTAAACCCTCCTTGGATTCACCGACCTACTATTTCCACATAACTTTACTTTGCCCATCCTTATTCACCTCCTTATTCCTTTCTTTCTAGCTACAGGTGCGGCCTCTTTATTTTGACACTTTTTTTTTATTTCTTTTTCGTTCTTTTTCATCTCCTTTTTTTTGTTTTTCTTCGTTTCTTTATCTTTTTCTTAGACACACACCCGAAATTTTCATTCTATTCACAACCAATCTTTTCCATCTTATTTTTCTTATCATTAACCTCTATAGTAGCCACCCTCAACTTAGGCTGATTGCCTGGGTTGAGGTGCACGATGTCCAAGGAAGGACCAGGGCCAAAATAGTGATTCAAAGTTAAACAAGGAACGGTGACTGGTTATTGAAAGAACAGGGTCAATTATGGCTCAAACAGGGATCAAAAGGGATTATTTACATTTGGACGGTCTTATAGGCTAAGTGGACTGCACACAAAAAGGGCCTGTGATCCTTTCCTAAGCAACCAACTTCAAACTTTAACAAAATAGACCGGGCAAGTTCTAGATGCATGCACAGAGTAAGAATTTATAACAATACGCTCACACACACGGCACCAAGAAACTATACCACTACCAACTATCAAGACAACAACTCGGCTTAACATACTTATTCCAATCATAACCACACAATGACATCCAAGGATCCAGACAGTCAATCGTTTCAAACATAAGTACAAAATCAACTTTTTCAGAGGGGGCTCCTTTTAGTATATTTACCAACCAACAATGCCATGCTTTCTATAGACACTAAAAACAACTAAAATTTAAACGACAACCTAAACATGCCGGTTCTACTAGATAGCACACCGGAGGGAAAAGAAATACGGCAACAAAAACCCTCGGTGGTGAAAGACTCACAGGTAACCCAACACCCTCAACTTAGACTCATGCATTGTCCCCAATGCATACATGTGAAAACTAAAACTGTGAGAGAAAGGAATACCTGTGAAGTCCATAGGGCTCAGAGTCTGGCATGATGTTGGGGACCGCCAGGGTCTCCAAAGCCGGCGAAATTGATGGAATAGGTGCCAGCTACCCCATCTCGTTGAGCTCCAACTTCCTCTTTTATCGGCTCCGCAGCTAGTTGCGGAAACTTCTTTACTCTTTCTTTGCTGATTTTCTTGCAGTTTTTTCTCTTTCTTGATTTGTTTTCACCGCCTTCCTCGACATGTTTCCCTTCTTGCGCTTGCAACCTCTTTCTTATAACAGCTAGGGTCTCGACAGGACCCTTCTCCGCAGGGGCTTCCTCAACCACATCTATGACCGCGACCACTCTCATGTCTCTTGGTTGCTTCATCAATTTACACACATCAAACTTGACAAATTCATTGTTTAATCTGAATGTCAGTTCGTTTTTTTCCATGTCAACCAACACTCTCGCAGTGGCCAGCAATGGTCGTCCCAAGATTATGGGGACTTCAAAGTCCACTTCGCAATCCAAGATCACAAAGTCAGCTGGGAATATAAGCTTACCTACCTTTTCCAGCACATCAGAAAATATTCCCACCGGTCGCTTCACTGAACGGTCATCCAGTACCACCCTCATGGTCGTTGGTTTGGGAGCTCCCAAACCCAATTGTTTATAGATTGCTAGCGGCACCAAGTTGATGCTAGCACCAAGATCACATAATGTTTTTCCAAAGTTGAGCTTCCCAATAGTACAGGGAACAGTAAAAGCACCTGGATCTTCCTTCTTGTCCACTAACGATCTTGAGGAAATAGCACTGCAGTGGTGGAGGTTATCTTCTAGTTCCACGCTCACTGACCTCTTCTTGGTAATCAAGTCCTTCATGAACTTGGCATATCTGGGCATTTGTTCAAGCGCTTCCACCAGTGGGATGTTTATTGATATCTGCTTGAACATGGTCATGAAATTCAGGAACTTTCCATCTTCCACTTTCTTCTTCAAACGTTGCGGAAACGGAGGCGGTGGCCGAGGCATCATAGTTGGAAGTTTTTCAGCTTCCTTGCTTTTATCCGCGGGTCTTTGAGTAGCCTCCTCTACCGCCTTGTCATCCGCGATATTACCCTCATGAGTCTGAATTACCGAATGTGATTCTGGTAATATTTTACCGCTTCTTGTAGTGATCGCCATACAGCTCGCGTCATTCCTCGGGTTTTGAATAGTGTCACTCGGCAGGGTACCTGTCCTCCTTTGATTTAGAGCCGCCGAGATCTGACCCACTTGTTGCTCTAATTGCTTGATCGAGGTGGAATGTGAATCCACTACCTGACTCATTGTTGATAGTTCGGTCCTCATCTCCTTTACCGCGGAGTCAGTAGATTCCACCTTTTGCAGCATCTTCGCCATCATGTTCTCCAATTTAGACGTCCCTGTCTCGGTGCTAGCTCTATCTCGATTTCCAGGTGGTACATACAACCCACCTCTATCAGTGTTATTCTTCCAGTTCCCCTGATCGCGATCTCTGTAGCCAGCTTTTTCATAGTAGTTGTCCTTCTGATAATTCCGACCTTGGTTTCCTTGGCCGTTGGCTTGGAAACCACCCAAATAATTCGCCTCCTCATCAGATTCAAACTCTGCTGATCTACCTTGGGAACCCACAGCTTTCACCTTTTCGATACCTCTTGACAACAAATGCTTTGTCAGTAGGTCCATTTGCGTCTTCAGATGGGCCATATCATGGTCCCGCTCTTCCTCCTTCAGTGCTGCTCTGCTGACATACCAATTGCATAAGTGCTAGCTGCTACCTCTATATCACATGTATGCCAGGCCCTGTTGGTTTTGGTGAGCCTGTCCAAAATAGCTGTGGCATCGGCATAAGTGAGACCCATAAATGTTCCACCTGCTGCATTATCCAATGTCGGCTTGGTAGACAAATTCAGTGCCCTGTAGAATGTCTGCATCAAAAAATTGTCGGTCAACTAATGGTTTGGGCATTATGTCAGCTTTTTCTTGAACCGCAACCAAGTCTCATGTAACGCCTCATAAGGTTGTTGTCTGAAGTTGCTAATTTCATCCCTCAACTGTATCATCCTAGAGGGAGGAAATAACCTTTCTAGGAAAGCTCCTTTCAACTCTCCCCAGGTTGTGATAGAGTCGGGGGTTAGCTCTGTCAACCATAACGCTGCCTCATCGGACAGAGACAACGGAAATAACCTGAGCCTGATCGTTGTCTGACTCACTCCAGGCAATTCGAACGACTTGCAGATACCCACAAAATTCATCAGGTGCCGGTTTGGATCGTCACCAGCAACACCACGGAACACTCCTCTCAAATTCAACAGCTGAATTATTGTGCTAGTGATGTTGAACTTGGCCCCGGGTGCTAGCGGGGGAAACGCAATAGCGCCCGTGGCACCAACTCCATCTAAGTTGACCTCCTCATCGTTCAACTCAATGTCGACCTCAAGACCACCAGCATTCAAACGTTATTGGGCTTGCTGAGCTGCGGCGAGTCTCGCTGCCTCTTGTTGTTGCTCATTCATGTTTTGCCTTATCGTTCTTGCAAGCTCGGGGTCGTAGGGTAATATTGGTTCACCCGAGCCTCGGCTACTTGGCATGCACAACTATGTACCCTGTAAAAACAAAAACAACAAATAAAAATAAAAGCAGGAAATATGACTAAGAGTCAAATAAACACACCAAACTTAATAAACAACCGTATTCCCCGGCAACGGCGCCAAAATTTGATAACGCCCAAACTACACCTCAATTTAAGAAGCGTAAGCGGTCGTTGGCAAATATAGAACCCAACAGAGGTTGGGGTCGATCCCACAGGGAATAAGGTGCAAATTAGGTCGTTCGTGATTTATTTGACTAGTGGTCAATAATTTCTGGTAAATAAGGGGGGGTTTGTGAAATCAATATTTGAACAAAGCAACTAATAACGTACGAGTTTTAATCATTATGAGAGAGAACTAGGGAAGTGTTCACCATGGCGTTATAACAATGTCGATTCAAGCTTAACCGGGTTCTTTCCTATATGCGTGTCACGATGTGATTGAATTAATGGTATCATCTAAACGTTTCTCAACCAAATAGACGAATTTCCTTCTCAATTCTCTCGAACTTGAAAAGGTAAGTTTTTATATTTCAATCCTAAACATCAAGTAGATTAATCTAGTTATAGCATTAATCATAAGACGAGAGTTGGTAGTCTCGAATCCTCGTTATTAACCAAATTTCGCGGTTTTAATTTTTTTACTCAAGCAAATTAAACCTAGGCATGTTCTAACAACGTGAATGATTAACAACGTGACAATCACAAATATTGAACCCGACGCTAGCCGGAATCTATATCGCTACTTTAGCCATGGCTCCCACAACCCTAGTTGTGGGAAGTTAGTTAATCATGCTTTGATGGAAAGAAAAGAGATTCATATTCATTATAAAGAGAAAAGAGATTCTTACAATATAATGAAAACAAGCTTCAATTATCCAAGAACAAGAAAACCAAGATCCCAAGAACGATCAAGAACACGATTTCAAGAAGAAGAAAACGTGTGGTTGCTCTCAAATTCTTGCTCAAAACTCTCCTAAAACTATTGGGTAATGAATAATTATTTTTGTAATTGAATGCATGAAATAAACCTAACATAGGGTATTTATAGGAGTCCAGGAAATAAACCCAAAAACGTTCGGAATCCGCATCGCGCACTGCTTCAACTTGACAGTTTGGGATGACGGACCGTCACGACCTTGACGGACCATCACGGTGGCCGTCACCACTAGGCAGTGGTGCTGCCTCAAGTTGACGGTTTGGGGTAACGGACCGTCACCATGGTGACTGGCCGTCACTCTGGCTGTCACTCTTATCCAGAATGTCTTTTTGCTCGTATTTCCTTCCGTTTCTATGTTTGTCTCTCTTTCCTGAAAACATAACATAAAACATCAAAAACGACGACGGTTGCTTGAAAACTTACGATTGTTCTTAGTTTAGAGGCGTCGAAAGTGTCATAGAATGGCGGCACATCAAGTGGCATATCATATTCAAGTTGGGTCATCCGCCTTTCGATGAGACATGCTGGGTTGTCACCTCATTCAAAGTGACATATCAAAAATAAGATTGGGTCGTGACGCCTTTCAATGAGACAAGTTGGAAATCCACCTCATTCAAAGTGACATATCACATTTAAGTTAGGTCGTCCGCCTTTTAATGAGACATATTGAGTTGTCACCTTGTTCAAAGTGACATATTAAATTCAAGATTGGGTCGTCCACCTTTTAATGAGACAAAATTAGGTCGTTCACCTTTTAATGAGACATGTTGGGTTGTCGCCTCATTCAAAGTGACATATAAAATTCAAATTAGGTCGTCCACCTTTTAATGAGACAAAAATGGGTTGTCCGCCTTTCAATGAGATAAAAATGGGTTGTTTGCCATTCATAGAACTAGATTGGGTTGTCCTACTTTAAATGAGACAAGTTGGGTCGTCCGCCTTTCAACGAGACAGGTACATAACTTTGTATCCCAGCGTCTCACAATTTGACACTGGGTGATTTTGGAAAACAATGTCAAAGGTACGTGATTATTTTTTATCCTAGAATATTTTTTCCTCGTTTATCATCTTTCTTTTAAAAATAATTCAACCTTACCAGCAGACGAAGAGTATTTTCAAATATCTATCAAAGTTTGGCATCATTCTGTGCATATGTCATTCTTTTTCTTTGTCGAACTAAAATTTGCTACACGCCAACGTCTTCGTTCAAAGATTCTTTCATCATCTCTAAACGAAGAGGGACAGTTGTTGACACCCAACTTGAGAATGCTATGACCAAGGGTTAGCTTGGGATCATGTGGTCCCGAGTACCGTGTTACGTATAGGGGGTAACCTTGGGGTGTGACAAACTTGGTATCAGAGCCTCAGGTTTAAGGGTCCTAGGATGTTTGAAAGCCGCATCGAGTAGAGTCTTTTTCATGTGTGTGAAGTGAGCCACACATATGAGAAGGAAGATATGAGATATCTTAGGAAAACTTCACTTCTTTCATGATCACGTCGTGCGATAAAGCTTAACTTTAACGTCCCTCTAATCCTTATCTTATGCATTTTAGACTATGCCTCCTCGATATGGTATGCCTCCCCGAGCTGCCCAGAATGCTGCTCCTCAAGTTCTGATTGTTGATGTCACGAATGATGAGTTCAGAAATGCCATCCATTTGCTAGCCCAGACTTTGGCCACTCAGGTCAATCAGCAGGCTCCTGCCCCCGTCCATCCTCAAGGTGGGGTAGCGGCCTGAGTTCATGACTTCATCCATATGAACCCGCTGGAGTTTTGGGGTTCAAAAGTGAGTGAGGACCCGCTTAACTTTATTGATGAAGTGAAGAAGATATTTGAGGTTATGCAAGTGGTTGGGGTTGATTGTGTTGAGCTTGCATCCTATCAACTCAAGGATGTAGCTCATACTTGGGAGTGTTTTGAGAGGGCTTTTCTTGATAGGTTCTTTCCCCGTGAGTTGTGGCAAGCAAAAGTGGAGGAATTTGTGAACTTGAGGCAGGGTTTGATATCGGTGCAAGAATATAGTTTGAAGTTCACTCAGTTGTCTAGATATGCTCCCTCCATGGTAGCGGACCCGCATGATCAAATAAGCAAGTTCATCTATGGTGTTTCTGATATGGTGAAGAAGGAGTGTAGGTCCGCTTTGTTGTTAAGTGATATGAACATCTCTCGACTCATGACCCATTCCCATCAAATTAAGGGTGATAAACTTAAGGAGATGGCTAGGGAGAACAAGAGGGGTAGATCTGAGGGATCAGGTTTTTGTCATCACAGGTCCGGAGGTAGACATCGATCTTCATTACAGAAGAAGTCATCAGGTCCGGTTCACTCATCTGCTAGTGCTCCTACTCAGGCTCAGAAGCCTCATCATGATAGGGTGGTAGAGGATCTGGTTCCTATTTCCAGTCTCAGGGTAGTATTACCAAAGGACCTTTCTACCCAGCTTGTGTTATGTGTGGGAAGAGTCATGTTGGTGAGTGTTTGGCCAGTTCAGGTGGTTGCTTTGGTTGTGGTCAGGTTAGAAATCGCATCATGGATTGCCCTTCAGCGAGGAAAGGACAGGGAGGTGGTAGGACTCAGTCTTCCCCAGCAGCTTCAGGAGGTAGACCAGCCCAGTAGGGCGCAGCTTCTAGTTCTGGTGGTCAGTGCCAGAACCGTCTTTATTCTATCTCCTCCCGTCAGGATCAGAAGAGTTCTCCAGATGTGGTTACCGGTATGTTGAAAGTCTTCTCTCTTGATGTGTATGCCTTGTTGGATCTCGGTGCCTCCTTATCTTTTGTAACCCCTTATGTGGCTTGTAAGTTCGAGATTCTTCCTGAAATGCTTTTAGCACCCTTTCATATTTCTACTCCTGTTGGTGAGTCAGTCCTAGACGAAAGAGTCTACCAAAATTGCCCTATCTCAGTCCTTCATAGAGTCACTTCAGCGGATCTAGTAGAGTTGGAGATGACTGATTTTGATGTTATTCTTGGTATGGACTGGTTGTATGCATGTTATGCCTTGGTTGATTGCCGTACTCGAGTTGTCAGTTTCAAGTTTCCTAATGAACCTGTCCTAGAATGGCAAGGTAGTCCCTCTTCTTCAAAAGGTCATTTCATATCTTATCTTAAGGATAGAAAGATTATTTCTAAAGTCTATGTCTATCATATAGTTTGGGTTATGGACATGGAGTCCAAAACCCCGACTATTCAGTGTGTTCCTGTTGTGAATGAATTCCCAGAAGTGTTTCTCGATGATTTTCCCAGAGTCCCTCCCGAGCGGGAAATTGAATTTGGGATAGATCTTTTTCTAGATGTGAATCCTATCTCTATTCCTCCCTATAGAATGTCCCCCGCGGAACTCAAGGAGTTGAAAGATCAGTTGAAGAACTTGCTTGATAAAGTTTTCATCAGGCCTAGTATCTCTCCTTGGGGTGCCCAGTTTTGTTTGTTCGGAAGAAGGATGGTTCTCTTAGAATGTGTATTGATTACCGCCAATTGAACAAGGTCACAATCAAGAACAAGTATCCCATTCCTCGGATTGATGACTTGTTCAATGTCACGCCCCTAGCTAGGAGGGGCGGATTTCAAGTGAGTTATACGAGAACCTGCTAAACATATATACTAAACTCATGATAAAGTTATGAACTGATAAGAAACAATATGGACATCAACATCTGTTTACATATTCCAAAACATAAATAACTGAAGGGGCCACTAGACAAACTGTACAGCTGAAACAAAACTATGTCTAAGAAGCCTCTAAAGAGTCTGCAACTGAAAATCTGATAATTAGTCGGGACAGGGCCCCGACATACCCAACATACTATATATACATGGATCCAAAATATGTGACCTAGGAATCTGATAGCTCCAGAGAGAGGTGGAGCTTACCAACTGATCAACGGGAAGGCACTGGTCTACTGTGGATATCTGCTAGCCTGAGTACCTGAGCCTGCATTCATAAAATGCAGCGCCCAAAAATAAAGGACGTCAGTACATATGAAATATGTACTGGTATGTAAAGCAGACTGAATAACAAGTAGACATGTAAGAATCTCACTGAATTGAATATCAAAGATAGGAAAATCTGAGCATACACATACAGGGAGTGTAATTTGAAACTGAAAGTGAAACTAATACAATGACCAATATCAGAGGTCCTTATATAACGTCTTATACACTACTTAATTACATATGTTTAAAATCCCTAGAATTTGCCTAGGTGACATCTTTACCCTTTTACATAATTTATCTACTCTTTATGTAATACTAACTGTCGGGAAGTCATAAGATGGCCTGCTGTCGGCGATCAGTGACACCTGTTTGGCATCTGTAGCCAACTATCACAACCATGTATGAAATCTCACAGTCTGGATAACGTGGTTTGTCAAGGTACGCCTTTCAGGGCTCCTGTAAGGTCTGCTCGCAGGCCTGTGTAGTCAGGGAATCCATGACAGAAAGTTCCAGCTGACTCTGTTTGAATTCTATACACATAATAGCGTCACACGTAGTGGCCCTAGTGATACCCACCCCACGCTGCAGAGTAGGCTATAATCTCATCTTGCTTGTAAAGACTCATAGTAGGAAACTTATAAATCATATAACTCGTTATCTGAATATTGATTACTTTCTTTTAGCTTAAGAATCATATATCTATGTGATCTTATATACTTAGGTCTATTTTGTGGCCAGTTAATTCCTCTAAGTTTGTGACATATATGCTCGGTAACTTCTAAGAGTTTCAATTGAAGACATGTATGATCGTGTGAAACATATGACTTCTTTGACTAGATATGAGTACTAGAAATCTATAGGTTTAGAAATACACTCGAGAGAGACCTATAATATAATTAAGCTTTTCTTTCAAGAAGCATATAATCTATGACGACCTTTATAGGAGGAACATGTGATTCTAGGTCGTACCTTGATGGCGAAAAGAGGTTTTAGCTTTACATACCTAACTTCGAGACTCTCTCTCCCTTATGTAACGTCCTTGGTTCCCATCAAACACTCCTTATCTATGACACAACAACATATTCAATAGTATAAGCAACTAATCAAGAAATATGGCGAGGTCGGGAAGATGATAATAGCTTACGAGCGACAAGCTTAGCAAATAAGATAGTTAAATGGGGTATCATCCCACCTCTCTCTTTTCCCCTTATCAACTGAACTATGACCACCTATGAAGTCAATATTAATCCCTCCATCAATTCTTTACAATATGCAGCCCATTCCATAGCCCAAACAAGGTCATAAACTTGACCCCTCGACTTTTAAATACCGCCTCGGGAGTTCTTTATTTAGTAGCGTTTAAATGACCCTTTAATTTCATAGATTAAGTTGGGAGATAATTATAACATTTAATACAGTGATAGGAAGCCAAATAACATATAAACAACATCCTCAATCCATTTAGGCAATTTATCAAACACTTGATGAGGGACAAGCTTGCAAGAGCCATAGAAATCGTGTTTTCTATACCTAGCGTCCCTCCTTATTGAAGCAAGCTTGCTGCCTCAATACACCACAATACACACCTCGTTTATTCAACATTACAACCATTACATCCCTATACATACTCTCTCCTCACCGAATATATTAGTTACAATGGGCAAAACATGGACTCACGGCTTCCTTTCACCGTCCCGTGAGTCTTGCCCGTAAACTATACTTAAAACAACTCTTAAAGTCATATTTATAGGGATAGAACAGCAGCCATACCTTTATCAATAAGAATACAATCCCTGCACCCTTTTTATCTTCAAGAACAACACCTTTTCCTTCAAGAAAACACTTGACTAAGTATGTTTCCATGACTTACGATGAAAAATACACTTGATTCTTGAAGGAATTCACTTACCTTAGGCTAGGGAGGGCTTGAGATGAATAAGAACTGAAGAAAACAAGTTTTAAGCAGGTCCCTTATGTTCTGATATGTATGGGAGATGAAATCCCAAAGTTTCAATATAAATACACCACTTTTGGCCGACTTACCCAAGGCTGCCACATGTCCCGCAGTGATTGGGCAGTGCGCGTGTCTGTAGTAAAATATGCATAACATTTTACTCCAAACTCGTATGGATTAGCGGTTTATTGAGTTGCAAACTAGATTTAAATACCTTTAATTTGATACGTCACAGGACCTCTAAATTGTTTTATATTAGGAGATATACCGGTTACAAGTAAGACCTTCTACTAGCTTACTTGAAATAGTCCACCGTAGTGAATCCTTCAATTTGAACTTTTGTTCCAAGTCTCCCTTTGGTATATAACCTTGGTATATCACTTCAAATGGCTTAGTATAAGCGTACCTTTGTATAATTATCAATTCACAACCTTATACTCTTGGTTCATAATGATTCCTTCACGTTTACGAGTTGCACGTGTATCTTAAGTTCGGGGCACTACATTCAATCAACTTCAGGGTGCTTGTTTCTTCTCAAAAATTGACCTTAGGTCCGGTTATCATCAACTTTGAGTTCGAGAATGTGATATCCCAAAGACAGCTTTTAGGACTCAATATGGTCATTATGAATTTGTTGTGATATCTTTTGGTTTAACGAATGCTCCTACAGCTTTTATAGATTTGATGAACCGAGTGTACAAACAATATTTGGATATTTTTGTGATTGTTTTCATTGATGACATCCTCATCTACTCTCAGAGTGAGGAGGAGCATGCGGATCACTTGAGGGTTGTGTTGCAAACTCTCAAGGATAGACAGTTGTTTGCTAAGTTTAGCAAATGTGAGTTTTGGATACAGTCTGTTGCTTTTCTGGGTCATATTGTGACTAAAGATGGTATTTGGGTTGATTCTCAAAAGATAGAGGTAGTAAAGAACTGGCCTAGACCTACTTCTCCATCTGATATTAGGAGTTTTTTGGGTTTAGCTGGTTACTATAGGAGGTTTGTGGAAGGTTTTTCTTTCATTGCTGCCCCTTTGACCCGATTGACTTAGAAAAAGGTGAAATTCCAGTGGTTCGACTTGTGTGAGAAGAACTTTTAGGAATTGAAGACTAGATTGACCACAGCTTCAGTGTTAACTCTACCCGAGGGCTTAGATGATTTTGTTATGTATTGTGATGCTTCTAGGATTGGTTTGGGTTTTGTTTTGATGCAGCATGGTAAGGTGATTGCTTATACTTCTAGACAGCTTAAGACTCATGAGAAGAATTATCCTACTCATAATCTTGAGTTAGCAGTCGTGGTCTTTGCTTTGAAGATTTAGAGACATTACTTGTATGGTGTGCATGTGTATGTTTTCACCGATCATAAGAGTCTTCAATATGTGTTCACTCAAAAGGAATTGAATTTGTGACAAAGGAGGTGGCTTGAGCTCCTTCAAGATTATGATATGAGTGTGCTTTACCATCCGGGTAAGGCCAATGTTGTGGCGGATGCTTTGAGTAGGTTGTCCATGGGAAGTGTAACTTCTATTGAAGATGGGAAGAAGGAATTGGTTAAAGAAGTTCATAGGCTTTCTCGGTTGAGAGTTCACCTTATGGACTCAACCGAAGGTGGTGTGATTATGACCAATGGTACTGAATCATCCTTGGTGGCTGAGGTGAAGGCAAAGCAAGACCAAGATCCCGTTCTACTTCAGCTTAAGGGTGCAGTTTGTTAGCAAAGGGTTGAGGTTTTCTCCCAAGGGGGAGATGGTGTGCTTCGTTATTAGAGTCTCTTGTGTGTGCCAGATGTTGATGGGTTGAGACAGAAAATTTTGGTTGAGGCTGATAGTTCTAGGTACTCCATTCATCTGGGTGCCACTAAGATGTACCGTGATCTACGGGAAGTCTTTTGGTGAAATGGTATTAAGAAGGACATAGTCGGGTTTGTGGCTAAGTGTCCCAACTATCAACAGGTAAAGGTGGAACATAAAAGGCCAGGTGGTATGCTTCAAGATATTGACCTTGCAACTTGGAAATGGGAAGCAATCAATATGGACTTTATTACGGATTTTCCTCGTACTCGAAGGCAACATGATTCCATTTGGGTAATCATTGACCGGATGACCAAGTCATCCCACTTCTTGGCTGTTAAGAATACGGATACAACGGATGATTATGCCAGACTCTACATTCGGGAGATAGTCCAATTGCATGGTGTTCCTTTGTCTATCATTTCTGATAGAGGTCCTCAGTTTACATCTCAGTTTTGGAAGTCGTTTAAGAAAGGTCTTGGTACTAAGGTGAAGCTTAACACAACTTTTCATCCTCAGACAGACGGCCAGGTAGAGTGTTCTATTCAGACTTTGGAGGATATGTTGTGAGCGTTTGTGATTGATTTCAAAGGTAATTAGGATGATCACTTGCCTCTTATCGAGTTTGCCTACAACAACAACTTTCACTCTAGCATCCATATGGCTCTGTATGAGGCACTTTATGGCCGAAGGTGTAGATCTCCTATTGGTTGGTTTGAGGTTGGTGAGGCAGCCTTGATTGGTCCAGATTCTGTGCATGAGACCATGGAGAAAGTTCAGCTTATTTGGGAGAGGTTGAAGACCGCTCAGAGTGGACAAAAATCTTATGCGGATGTGAGGAGGAGGGAGTTGGAATTTGAAGTTGATGATTGGGTTTTCCTTAAGGTTTCAGCCATGAAGGGTGTGATGAGGTTTGGCAAGAAAGGAAAGCTTAGTCCCCATTTTGTAGGTCCTTATAAGATTTCGAGGAGAATTGGTAGTGTTGCTTATGAGTTGGAGTTGCCAACGGAGTTGGAAGCGGTTCATCCAGTTTTTCATGTTTTCTTGTTGAAAAAGTGTGTTGGTGATCCGACCTTGATTGTTCCTTTGGAAGATGTAGGTGTGAAGGATAGTCTCACTTATGAGGAGGTTCCCGTGGAGATACTTGATCTTCAGATTCGGAGGTTGAGGAACAAAGAAGTCACTTCGGTGAAAGTCTTTTGGAGGAATCAGCTTATTGAGGGTGCTTCTTGGGAAGCGGAAGAGGCCATGAAGGCCAAATATCCTCATCTTTTCCCTTCTGATTTAGTTTCAGCTTGAGGTACTAGTTTCCTCCTTATTATATCCCTCTGATTCTACTCCATCAGTTCCTCTCATGATTCTAGCATGCGTCCATGTTTTGTGAAGTTAGTTTATCATGTTTTCAAGTTGAAAAGTCCAAGTTTTATGTTTACTCCTTGATTTCCATATTTTGATGTTTGGTTGGGCTGTTTTCCCCTCAGTTTTCCTTGTTTAGTCTTCATTCGAGGATGAATGATCTCAAGGGGGGAGATATTATAACACCCCAAAAATGTATCCAGCTTTCAAACTCAGACTTGCAGAAAATTTTAGACTTCCAGGGATCATGGGTCAAGTCCATGAGTTATGAAAGGTTCTACGAGTTATGGAAGTGACTCGTGATCCCAGTCTTGCAGACCGACCCCAGTACTAACAACCACGAGTCACTTCCACGACTCATAGAAGTTTCTACGGGTCGTACTGTTGACTCATGGAAGCTGATCAGAAGTCAGTCAATTTCCACGACTAGGTCTTATGAGTCATGGAAGCTTCCACGAGTCATCTTGTGGAACCGTAGAAAACATTCAGTAGCCTAGAATTTTGGCTCAGGGACCACGACTCCATTCCACGAGTGGTGACTGGTTCTATGATTCGTGGGAAGGATCCGTGGAACCTGAAGCTGGGTTTTTAAGTCATTTTTTTTAAGTTAAATCCCTGGGGTATTTTAGTCATTTTCCACCCTATTGTCTACTAAGTGAAGTCATTTTGACTACTTTTAGAAGGGTTTTCACCCATATTATTCTAAGTCCCTCTTAAGCTTCTCATTCTTCACTCAAAAGAGAAAGTTTCTCTCAAGCTCAAGTCTTCAAGCTCTAAGTCAAGTCTCCTAAGCCTTTTCCATTGAAGTGGGTTATCTTTACCCAAGGTATGTGGGTATTTAACAATGGGTTCCTTTCACTCTTGTGCCAAAAATCCCCAATTCTTATGTTGAATTATGAACGTATGAATTTAGGGTTTTGATCTAAAATTTGGGAAAACTTTATGAAATCAGCTTCTATGTCTAAATTCATGATTTTCTATTGATTAGTCATGATATGATTATGATTCTCTTATTGCTTTTAAAAGCCCAAGCATGAAAGTTGATTTCTAGCATAAAACTATGAATTTGCATGTTTTCAAGAGAAAGTTGGCATGATTAGATATCATGGCCTCTATGTATTTACTAAATTGCATGCCTAATTCTTCAAGTATGAATTTAGAAAGAAAAGTATGTTTTGAATTATGACTATGCTAAGCTTTATGAACTATGATATGAAAGTTGCATGATACCCGATGTATTTTCCTGCTTTATGAACGAGATTTGGCATGAGAGTATGCCTTTACGAAATGATGAGCTATATATGCATATTTTGGGAGTAGTATTTAGCACCGAGTTGGACGGGGTGAGAGTACCCTTAGTCCCAGAAACTACGTTGCTAGCGTAGGTATGATTATAATATGATATGTACCTTCAAGGCTTATGAGAGTGGATCCACATCTTTATGTATGGTGTCCTTGCCTTAGCGGGGCATAGGACAGCTTTGCCAACTAGGGTTATATAGTTGGGTATGGTGACTTGTTCCTTAGCAAGGTTCAAAGTCAGCTTTGCTAA
This sequence comes from Jaltomata sinuosa, assembly GCA_003996215.1. Lineage (NCBI taxonomy): Eukaryota > Viridiplantae > Streptophyta > Magnoliopsida > Solanales > Solanaceae > Jaltomata > Jaltomata sinuosa. Next base: position 89,814 of record QJPP01003943.1, on the reverse strand, counting down.
CTAGGGTTATATAGTTAGATTCCATGTATCTCACATGGTCTCATTTCGGTTATAAGAAACTCCCGTATGTATATTCTTTTTCATGTTTTCTAAGCCTTATGGACTCTTTTATGAACTATGACTTTTGAAGTTGGCTTTGGCCTCATGACTTAGCTTTTCATTACGATATCTTCTCTTGATACTTTATTATGCATGGATCATGTTTAAGTACGTTTTAAAGCAGGTTTTATCATACTTATGCATTGCTCACATACTTAGTACCTTCCATAGTACTAACGCATATTGCGCTGCATCCTTTGATGATGCATATTTAGGTGTACCTTCACAGATACGTGGCTAGAGATCCCGACCACTTTTAGTCAGCTTGGGTGAGTCCTCATAGTTCGAGGACTAGACTTTACTTTAGCTTTATGTTCTCGTTCTTTCGAGATTGTCGAGTTAGTTGGGGGGGTATTATCCCATCAACTCAATATGCTAGTTGTAGAGGCTTTCAGACATAGATGTTATCGGATGATATTCGAGTTGTATCCCCTATTTAGTACTCTATCTATGATATGTCTTCCTGTTTTGAATTTTCTTATGATGCTTCCGCTATGATTTCCTTTACGTTGCTTGAGAATGCTATGACCAAGGGTTAGCTTGGGATCCTTGTGGTCCCGAGTCCCGTGTTACGTCTAGGGGTAACCTAGGTTAGCTTGGAATCCTTGTGGTCCCGAGTCCCGTGTTACGTCTAGGGGTAACCTCGGGACGTGACATATAAAATATATTTTTTATAGTTTTTAACACATTCTGTTCATACATAAGTCGGAGGAGATATTCTTTACACAGATAAATAAATAGCACATGGTTTTAGGTAAACCATAGATTTGAGTACATGGTTTCAGCTAAACCGTGGTTTTGAGCACACGGTTTTGATAGCCTATGGTTTTGTTTTGCCACATAGATGGTTTAGAGTTTTAAAGTTTTCTATAAAGTGTTTCATACACTCAACATATTTCCTTGGTGGTGGATAATTTCCAAAATTGATAAAAAGTTTCAAAAAGAAAATATCAATTCTCTTCCTCCTTTTTTTTCCGGCCACCACCCCACTGGATTCCGGTGAACTCCGGCAAAGAGCCACTAACACCATCAAACAGCCAACCAAACAACCTCCTTATCCTCTTTTCTCGTTGAAATATGGCGAAGAACATAACCCTTAGACCCTTCCTCGTCTTCCCCGACGAACCACAACAACCATGAGCTCCACCACCGCACCACCACAAATCCCTACACAACCACATGAAAAACCACAGCCCTCTCAACGTCAAAATTTGACGAACCAGACCACAACCCATGAACTCCGACCACTCCACCGCCACAACCACCACTTTGCCTTCCCTCTTCTTCACCCAAACAACCATCAACACGCAACCATGAACCCACAAAACCCACTGCTTCCCGTTTTTGTCCAGCATCATTGCTCCGACAAGCACAACAACCTCCAACAAATCCAATGCCATCTTTGTTTCTCTCTGATCTTCTACTTAAGCAACCACGAACCAGTATTGGGTTTGATTCCTACCGGCTGTGGCTGCTCCATTTTTCCATCATTAGGTTATTGGGTTTGATCATACTACCTTACTTTTTATTCCTTACTTTGTTTTGTTGTTATGCTAGTGATATTCTTGAGTCTTAATTAGTTTTTTATTACTTAAATCATTTAGGCGTTCTGTTGACTTTATTTTGTTTGCATTAGTTATTTGTTATATTTTGATTAAATATTGCTCAAGTTGATTGTAAATGTTCGTACCGATAATGTAATTTAGTTGGCCAGTAAAATAATATGTCCGTCGAATTTTCGAGGTCTCCTCATAATAAAAGATGGATGTTATTTTGAGTTTGATTATTTCATATCGAATATAAATTTATTGGTCAATGAAAGAATCTCTCCGTCGGATATTCGAGGCTTCCCCATAATAAAAGACGGATGTTATTTTGAGTTCGATTATTTCATATCGAATATCAGTTTATTGGACAATGAAAGAATCTTTCCGTCAGATTTTCGAGCCCCCCCATAATAAAAGACGGATATTATTTTGAGTTCGATTATTTTATATCGAATATCAATTTAACTGGCCGATGAAGAAATTTTTGTCGATTTTCAAGGCCTCCAATGTATATAAGACGGGTTTTATTTTTTTATTTATTATTTCATTGATTCATTTTAATAAATATTCGTTCAATACTAACACTTTTACTAAGTGTGTTTACAAGTACATGGAGTTACTTTTCAAAGAAGACACTCGAATTAAAATTTGAAGATCTTGTGAAATTATTTTATTGTATTTATTCATTTTGGCTAACGATAGGTAAATATTAGGCCTTCTCTTTCCTTGGATTCTTCGAGTTTTGGAGAGTCTTTTTCTCTAACTCTGAAGAATCGGGATATTTATTTTATCTCCTCAATTGAAAAAATAAATTGAGCCGGGAACCACCGTTGTGGATTTTGAAGGATGCCTAACCCCTTCCCTTCGAAATAACTTGAACCCTTACCTAGAATCTAACTGGTTTCGTAGACTAAAATTTATTTTTTAATAAAAAGATTTCCTTATTTTTCTAAAACTAGGTGGCGACTCTCTTAAATTATTTTTTAAACTAATTATTTAATTAATTTTTGTTGATTCCCGAAGTTATGTCCTATCGTGAAAAAAATAGGATCATAACACCTATAAGGCCTAATAGAGGCAGGACCAATTGAAGGACACTGCCCGTGTACCTCTACTACATCGTACACCCCTCCTCTGGCACATGCAACCCAAAGCCCTTGGTCCTGGATCGGCAAGGTCCATGAGGGTCTACTCGTAGGCCACATACTAAAATCGCAAATCTCAATATGTAACTCTATAATCGGAACCTCGTAGTACATGGTCGGCTTTGACCCGGGTCTAAGTCAATAGTAGTACTTTCAAAGACCCTCTCAAAGGGTGCCTGAAGTATATCTGGGTCTAAAATCAGTAATAAAGCCTCAGTAACCCTCTCGAAGGGTGCTCAAAGCGTATCCGGGTCTAAGACCATCGTAAAACTATGTCTAGCACTCCGGCATAGTCGAGTCTAGTATCAATAAAAAAATCAGTGAGAAAATCAACATAGTACCACTTTTATCTCGAGAAAATCCACCAGTCGATACCAAATCTCATTTTATCATCATTTATACCAAAAATGGGCCCTCGAGGCCATGCAAAGTTTTAGAAAACTGGTGATAGTGGGACCAAAGCCAAAATAGTGGTAAAACATGCAAAAAAATCCTTTTCCATGAAGGATATGCTCGCAGACAATAAAGTTAGCCCAAAGTGGCTCACAAACATTCTTATCGGCCCTGCACAGGCACGAGCAGCTCTACAACATACATAACTAGCCTAGAATAATATCTCTATGTTCGGGACTCACATACATTCCCATATAACCCACCATCTATGTTCCAGAGTCAATTCAAGGCCCAACAGGACCACAAGGATTATACACAATACTACACGAATACTACAAACAATGTATGAAATAAACGGATAGAAAAGACAGACAAGGCCCTATAACAACCCGCCCAAGGATACTAATTAGTGCAGTTATAGCTTATATACTTAGAGTCTAGATAGGGAAAACCATAACATACCTGTAGTTCGACGACTAGCTGCTGGAACAGTGTCATCCAAGATCGAACTGCTTAGAGAAGCTCTGATTCGCGAAACCACAATCAACATAATAATCTAGGCGTCAAGACGAGACTAACGATACTCATAATGCTATAAAAATAACCGGGTCAAAATCCGGGTCACAAGTGGGCCCATGGGCCCCACAACTCAAAACCGAAAATGAAAAATACCACAGTGTTCCCCATACTCTCGGGAGTGCATGATCAAAGAAATGAGTGGATTTGGACCATAGAAAGGCTTAAAACAACCCAAAATAATGAAATTTAAAGAATGAAATTAAGAACAAACTCAGAAATTAAATAAGAACTTTACCGAGTTAGAAGCCAATACACGATCACGGATCAACATGCAACTACCTCCAAGCTGATGGAATGAATAAGATCAAAATATGGAGGTTTTGGTATAAGCTTTCATGGATTTAAGGGGAAAAGGAAAAAATAGACGGAAATATGACAAGAAAATATACCAAAAGAGGCCGAGGAATTGATCACGGCCTAAGAATTTCCCTCCCCAACTAAGTGGAATCAGCCCTCAAGAAATGGATCTTATAAGCTCAAGGAAATGACTGAGTTCATTTTTGGAGAAATTAGAAAATAAAGCGGGGAAGAAGAGATTTAAAGCTGCTAGCCGACGCCTGTGCGTACGCGGCCATGGCGCTGCCTACGCGGAGGCCAGGTGCTGGCAAGGAAAGGCACTGGCCTAGCGCGCACGTGGCCAGTCCATTGCGAATGCAGCAGCGCGCACGCGGCCAGGGGTCGCCTAGGCGAAGGCCAATAGAGAGGGGTGACTGGCTTGCCTTACGCGTAGGCGGACAGCCACACATGTAGGCAAAGAGAAACTGGTGCTATGACAACAACTAGCTGCCAACAGCCCACCAACAGGGATTAGAACTCCAACTGACCCTCGGGAACGCATCCGCGCTACCGCTTTATCACGACCCAATTTCTTAGGTCATGATGACACCTACAACCCCTCAGTAGGCGAACCAATCCCCGTAGCTCGGAATGGTTAGTAATGGGCTACTACCTAACCAAAACACGTAATAAGTAGAAATAAGCGAAAGCAAAATGTAAAGGTAGACAAAGCAGAAGCAAAACTCAAATATATACATAAAGAAAACTACACCAACCCCAAGACTTGGTATCGACAGTACAGAAGCTTCTAATAGAATACCAGTGCTAGAAGTAACAAAATACAACATAAATCTATCTCCGAATATACAAGGAGCAGCAGTGCCAAAAGATGAGATGTGGTCAAACCCCGGCCATCGGGAGCTCACCCTAGTCTCGAATATCTCAAAATTTGCACGAGTCTTCAACGCGATCAACGGCGAAAGCTCACACTAATGTCTGCACCAAAAAGATGCAGAAGTGTAGTACGAGTACCAAGACAACGAGTACTCAGTAGGCATCATCGGCCGACTGAGCGCATATAAGATATAAAAATAGTAAATAGTAGATAGCAAGAAAGCAGTCACAGAAAACAATGAATAAAACACATGGAAACTAGCACGGAGAATAGACAACCAAGAGTTATAAGAAAACAATGCTAGCACAGAAGATATAATTACACAAAATCACAGGTGAAGGAAAGAAGAACGCACCTAGAGTCCTTGCACAATAATATAGGTCAATAAAGAGGGAGAGTTGAGAAAAATGGCAGTATACGAGTAACTTCTAGTAAAAATGAAAGAAAGAAGGCAATCCAACATAATCAAACTAGAAGTCATACACTAACAGAAACATGCTTTTAACACCAACTATCAAGATAAGCGTAAATCGGGATCAATCTCACAAATACAAACCTAGAGCGAAATAACCAAACCACCATAACCGATAGCTACTACCCAAAATCATGAGAAGGAATAGAACCAGAAACCCACAATCTGCTCAGAAGACCGCACAACAGTGCCTCAATAGCATAAGACTCACTAGCCCCTCAATACTCTAGCCAAAACTCAGAGCCTCAACAGGCTAAAACTTACCAATCCACCCAGAACCAAGGACAATGACAATCTCTTATAAAATGACAGAAGTAATAATCTATCTACAGTCCCAACGGCCATCCATACAACCGAGGAACGCATTCAAGTGAAAACAAACCCTCCGGCCCTCCATACAACTGGAGTGTACACTGAACACACAACAAACAAGGGTGGAATCCCAGTGAAATATGCATGCATGATGATGAATCTGATGTAATAGTATCCCATATGTTACCCCCTCTGGTACCTATAAGGCCCAATAGAGTCAGGATACATGGAAGGCCCTTTCCTGTGTACCTCTCATACGCCATACACCCCCCTTCTGGAATGCTGCATCGGCCCGTAGCCTGTGGCCCAGGAATAATAGGGGTCCATGGAGGTCTACCCCTTGACCACATATAAAACTTCAAACCTCAAGTGTAACTCAATAATCGTAACCTCGTAGTACATGCTCGGCTTTGACCCGGGTCTAAATAAGTAGTAGTAATCTTAAAAACCCTTCACAGGGTGCCCACTGTGTATTCGGGTCTAAATCAATGATCAAGTATCAAAACCCCTTAATAGGGTGCCTGACTCATATCCGGGTCTAAATCCGTAGAAAATAATATTTACCGCTACGGTACAGTCGAGCCTAGTATCAGGATGAAAACCAGTAATCAAATCATCATAGTATCCTCTCTACTCTGAGAGGTTTCATAAAAGCCAGTTTCAAAATACTTTCGAAGTCACATTACCGAAAAATGGGCCCTCGCGGCCATGCAAGGTTTAGAAAATTATTTATAGTAGGCCCGAAGCCAAATCAATAGTAAAATATGCAGGAAAAACCTTTTTTATGTATGATATGCTCGCACCTAATGGAGTAGCCCAAAATGGCTCACAAACATTTCCTATTGGCCCTGCATAGGCTCAACAGCTCTACAATAGTCATAATCAGCCTAAAAGGATATCTCTATGTCCAGGACTCGCCGACATGTGATGACCCTTCCAATCATCTTCACATTTTTGCATTTATTACACTATTAGAGCCTTCCTGTAGTGGCCCCAAGTCATTTATGGCTTCTTGGGATCGGTAGTTCGGTGCCCTGGTCGTTCATTTGGTTGTTTTAGTCGTTCGCCTGTTTTAGAGCTTTAAACTTAGAATATCATTGACTTTAGTCAACATTCTTAGCTAACTTGCTCAGAATTGAATTCCGACAGTCCCGTTAGCTCCAAAGCGATGAGTTTGGTCTAGTTAGACCTTTAGTTGAGGCCTGAGATCGTCCGGTGTGGGGTTTGTATTATTTTCTCAGTTTTCAGGACATTTGGAGCTGAAAGTGTAACTTCGGGTGACTTTCAACGATCAAAGTGTCGGATTCAAAATCCGATGATTCCATCAGCTCCAAAATATTGAGTTAGATGGTTGGTTCAGGTTTCAGGTGAGTCAGACTCATTTCGAGCCTTTGAGTTTCTTTTTGTTAGTGTTGACTTGGGTCAGCATTTCTCCGAAACAACCTCGTATGGAAGTTTGATCGATTCTGTTGAGTCAGGAACATCATTTACACTCTATTAGCATTATTGGTTTTCGAATATCAGTTTCCGATTGTGCCCGGAATGCCCCGTTGAGTTTTTTTAAAATTGCAGAAAATCAGCTGCGGCCAGCAGCTATAAATAGCTGGAAATTCATTTTTTTCCAGCCACTTATCCTCACTTTTCTCACTCTAAACTCATTTTTATCTCTACCAAAATTGCTCTTGGTCATTTCTAATCCTTGGGGAATCAATTGCTTGTGGATTTTCCGATTCCTGGTAAGTCATCTTCCCCACTTGTCCTTTTAACTTCCCTTGGATTTTCTTAATTTCCTCCATTGTTGCTCCTACCAAAGCTTGGAAATTCTTATTTAGTGGCTGCCCCTAGATCATACATGCTTCGTGGAAGTAAAGGATTGTCCGTCTCGGCTTAAAATTCTATCTTTGTGGTAAGTAATTCTTGCCCAATTTCTATTTTTATTTTTGAAATTTCCATTATTTAATCCCCAACTTGGGCGGGCTGTTTTGGTGCCCTTCCCTTGTCCAATTGTTCTCAAATTTGGAGCATGCCTTCTTGGCATTGTTGGGGTCATTGTGGTTCTTTTCATTTTTGGTTTTGGGTTGCGGGCCCCGCGGGCTCGCTTTTGACCCGGATATGACCCGGATATGACCCGGCTACAATTGTAGCAATATGGGTATCGTTAGACTCGTCTTAACATTTTATTCATGAATTTGTTAGTTTGATTCTCGTTCAGAGCTTCTCAAAGAAGCTCGACCTCGAATATCGTCATTCCCACAGCTTGTCATCGGACGACAGGTAGGTTACGACTTAACTCCCTAGACTTTGCATATATCGAGTAAAATTGTACTAGTTGACATCCTTGGGTTGGGTTATTAGGTTGGTACCACAGACTTTGACACTTTTCCATGATTCGTCCTATTTTTTTCCTCTGTTTGTGTGCAGTATTCCTATTAGTTGATATATTTGTTACCCTTGTGACCCCGTGAGGTCTTGTTGACTCTGGAACATAGAAGGTGGGATTATTGGGAATGTCCGCGAGTCCCAGACATAAAAATATCTTTCTAGGCTGGTTATGCTTGCTGAGTAGCTTCGGAGCCTGTGCAGGGCCATTAGGTTGATTGTGAGCTGTCGGGCAGCTATTTTGGTTGATCATATCATTTCCATGCATATAAAGAGGTTTTCCACGTTTTATTATGTTTTTTGGCTTCGGGCCTACGGAAACTTATTTTCTAAACCTTGCATGGCCTTGGAGGCCCATTTTCGATGAAATTGGATTTGGAAATGGTTTGACTTGATACGTGGATCTTCTTGAGGTAAAAGAAGGTTAAAGATATGGTTTTATCATGATTTACTACTATTGCTAGACTCGACCGGGTCGGAGTGCTAGCTGAGTCCTTACTGATTTGAAATGATATCAGGCTCGGCCGGGTCGAGCATCTGAGATGTTTTTACTACTGTTTTAGACCCGATTGTGCCCGAGCACCCTTGGAAGGGTTTTTGATTCATCTTTTTCACTATTTTAGTCCTAGACAGGGTCTAGGCATGCATATTTGAGACTTAGGCACTGGCTTGAACCCGGACTCGATTTCAGAGGACACTTTTTGATTCTAAGTTTTAGTATGATGTCCGGGACTTCCATGGACCTTGCCACTCCAGGCCTGAGGCTTTGGGCTGCGTGTGTCGAGGGAAGGGTATACGGTGGAGTAAAGGTATATGGGCTATGTCCTTCCATGGAACCTGCCTGCTGGTCCCGATCGGCACCGGAGGAGGTACATACATAGGTTCTATTTCACCCTAAGGTTTTCATGCATCATATCATTCATTGTTTGAGATATCACCCTTGTTTGCTGTATGTTGATTGTACGCTCCGGTAGTATGGGATGCCGGAGGGTTTGTTTTCACTTAATTGCGTTGCTCGATTCTATGGGCGGCCAAGGGACTGTAGGTAGACTCTTGTTACTTTATTCCGATATTGTTCCCTGTTACGGTCGAGTATGAGCGTGATTACTGTAAGGTTGTGAGTTCCTGGATTAAGTTGTATGACTAGATTGGGTATTAACTCCTGTATGTCGAGCATGTCTACCTTTATTCTTCTCTCCCATTTCCTTATACTTGAGGTTACCAGTATACTGTCCATTTTTAGAACTTATGCTTACATATGCTATTTTTGCGAGGATCCCAAGCGCGTTATTTCTTACTTTCACCTGTGCCCGTGTGTATATATCTTACTTGCTAGCCTTGTATGTTGCTTTCTGTTATCTTCCCTCTGGGCTAGTTCTTGTGTACCTTTTAGTTGATTTTTGTGACTGTTTACTTCTATTCTGTCTACTATTGCTCTTTTACTTTATATGTGACCAGTCGGCCTATGATACCTACTGGGTACCTTATGCTTCGCATTTGGTGCTCACCCTACCCTTTGCATCTTCTGGTGCAGATCCTAGTGTGGGCCATCACCGATAGAGCGCTGGAGACTCGTGCGGGGTGCTGTTTTTGGACCATCCAGGCTGAGGGTAAGCTCTTGGCGTTCAGAGCTTGACTTAGTTTATGTCTTGTATATTCTATACTCTGTCATTACTCGGAGTCAACTTGTGTATATGTATATTTCTTTTGGACCCTTGTACTCCTTATGTAGTTCGGTCTTCTATATGCTATGATACTAGGTTTTGAGTTGGTTTAGTTTCCGTTTTTCATATATGTTATCCTTGTTATCTAATTTCTTTATCTTGTTCTCTTGCTTCCGCTATTTTACCTGCTCTTCCGTTTAAACTGTTAGAAGGTAGCCCATTACTAACCGTTCTGGGCTACGAGGATTGGTTCGCCTACTGGGGGGTTGTAGGTGCCATCATGACCGAGAAATCGGGTAATGATAGGGCATTCCCAAATAACCCATCATCTATGTTCCAAAGTCAATACAAGGCCACACAGGACTACAAGGGTAATATACAATACCGATATGAATACTACAATTAACGTATAAAATAAACAGTCAGAAAAGGCAAACAAGGTCTGGGGTACCAACCTATAACAACCCACCCAAGGATTCAAATTAATGCAGTTATAGCCTATATACACAGAGTCTAGGTAGGGAAAGCCATAACCTACCTGTCGTCCGACGAATAGCTGTGGGGACGGTGTCGTCCAGGTTCGAACGGCTCCGAGAAGCTCCAAATTGTGAAACCACTATCAATACAATAATCTATACGTCAAAACAATACTAACGATACCCATAATGCCATAAATCTAACCGGGTTGAAATACGGGTCACAAATGGGCCCGTGGGCCTCGCAACCTAAAATCGGAAATGAAAAACACACCCGTGTTCCTTACCATCTAAGGAGCACATGCTCAAAAATTAAGCAGAAACGGACAACAATTGGGGCTCAAAACATCCCACTCAAGTCAAGGATTAAGGATGGAATTTCAAGAAATAATTTCGGAAATTAAACAAAAGAAACTTACCACCACGAGAAGACGAGCTAAGGGAGTGAGAGCTCAGAATCCATGATCATGCAAAGCTCAATAGGGCAGATTCTATGAGAATCCCAAGCTTTTGAAAGTAAGAAACAATGGAGGATTTAGGAAAACAAGAGAAGAAAAAGTTGGGGAAGAAGACTTACCAATAGTCGAGGGAACACGGATAATCGAAGAACAACAATTTACCGAAGCTAGGAAACGATTTGGAGCAATTTAGAGAGTGATTTAGGTGCCTAAGGGTTGAGGGAGTTGAAGGAAATGTCTGGAAAAATGAAGGCAAAAGAATTATATAGCTCCTAGTCGCTGGTAAGCACTATCGCGCTAAAGGAGCGCGATCGCGCTGAAGGAAACATCACAGACCAGCGCTATCGCGCTATAGGAGCGCGAACGCGCTGAAGGGAAAATCACAGACCAGTGCCAATCGCGCTAAAGAAGTGCGATCGCATTGAAGGCCACCAGAAGCAGAAAAACCAGCAACAACCAAAACTTCTACGGGGCATTCCGAGCGCAATAGGAACCTAATACTCAAAAACCAATTGTGCTATTAGAGTGGAAACAATGTTCCAGACTCAATGGAATCAATGAAACTTCCATACGAGGTCATTTAGGAAAAATATTGACCCAAGTCAACACTAGCTAATACCAACCAAATATCTAAAATTAGCCTGGATCACCCGGGACTCAAACCAACCAACTACCTAACACAAACTCGGCATTCCGGAGCTAACAATGCTGACGGAATTTCCATCCGAGGTCATCTTCTCTGAACGTTGACCAAAGTAAACCAAACATGCCCAACTAGCCTGAAAACACAGAACGAGAGAGAATTCCAAGCTGAAAAGCTCCTGGATCCTGACCAAAGGTCCCTCTAGACCAAAGTCCACTCTCCGGAGCTAACGGATCTATCAAAATTTGATTCTGAGCACGTTCACCAAGAATGTTGACCAAAGTCAACGATTTCAAAAAGCTTAAGCTCTAAAACAAGGAATGGCCAAAAAGACCAAACAGACGGATCAATCACCAGACTGCCAGTCCTAACAAGCCATAAATGACTTGGGGCCACTAGAGGCAAGCTCTAACAGTACGAGAAAGGCGAACATGTGTAAATGACCGAAAGGGTCGTTACATCATCCACTACTAAAATGACTTTTGTCCCCGAAAGTCAGGAAAGAAGAAAAGACTAGAGATTTAAGGACAACAGATACGAAGCCCGCACTACTCTCTCAGACACCTCGGGTAGCCTCCTCGACCGGATGGCACCCAACAGAATGAAACCACAAAAGCCAACCAAGCCTACACTTCTTACTAGCCAACCTAGATTTCAAACCCAAACTCCAAAACACCAAGGGACTGCCAACCCAAACTGAACCTCGAGAATCTCAACCGGAAAGCGCCGACACAACACTGAAACCCGAGAAGCAAGGCGATCAACACACAAAATTCGAATCTTCGAAACCACAACCAAGTTTACTAGAAAAACCAACAATAATAACTCTAACTCATGAACCCGCTGATCCGTGAAACCATTTTATTCTGAACTGAATCCTGTTGCACCACCAACAGGAAGCTGCATACAAGTCGAACACTCCACCACCCTCGAAGCATCGACTGACACACTGGATATCCACAGTCTTCGCTTATACTCTACCACGAATGAAGTCGCCACTTTTTGCTCAAATTCCTTCCAAGTCAAGCTATAGTCTACTAGCATTTACCATCCAAGATAACAACCCGTAGCATATCATCGAAGATTGGAGTTAGTTGGTCCGACTGGATATCAACCAATAAACGAACACTTTTGCTAACATCAAACTCGATAATAGAACCCAACTGAACAACCCATCTGAATAACCCATCTGAACCTGAATGAAGTTTGCACACCAGGGTAAGGAAAGCCATGTATGAACACCCTGTGTTGACGGAGAAACTTCCAAATTGCAGAATGAACCCAACTTCGCTACACCTTTCCAAGTCTGAATCAACTGGACGAGAATGAACCAGGGCAACCTGCCCAACAGACCCAAACAAAACCAAGACCCTGTAAGGAGTGTGGCAAGCCTACCACAAAGTCTGTAACCATCACTAAGCTCCAAACTCTAAGAAGTACTGCTGCTACTCCCAGTACTCAGACGCAATTCGGATTTTAAATTGCCTTACCAATTTCACCTCCGGAGAAAGTCCACCATGCTACGAATATCAAGTCAAAACACCCCGAAGGCAAAGGAAAGGTGCCTGGGGTTCAAAGTTGCCAACTAGCTATAGAAATTGTGGCATACACCTTCAACTCATACCTTTGGATCGAATCAACCGCTCTACTGCATCAGCACATAGACCCACCATCCTGAAACATACCACATACCAAACTTCTAGTCCATACTGGCCGAGTCTAACCAACACTGGAACCTCATATAAAAGACAATCCTGGAGGAATCAACTAAACTAGCTTCCCAACTCTCAGCAAATAAATGGTGACCACCAATCTCTAAGTATCAATAGAACTCAAAATAGCCTCGCTAGCCTCAACCCGCACAACCTGATCACATAAAGCATACACCACTATTGAACTTTGAACTTACACCACTGAATCTGTCCAACCATGAAAGAAGGAACCTCGTACTATCTGGAACACCACCAAAATCTAGAATGTCCAGCCTAAATCAAAGGTTAGCCAAGAACTAGGTGTCCAAGGCCAACTGTCACTCCACAACTTAAATGGGGAAACTAAGTCGCCTAAACTCCATGCCTTCCAACCCAAGAAGCTGCAACTGAAAAGAACCAACCACGAACCATCCAGAGTATTTTCTAGCCCACGATTCTGAAACCCAACTTTAAAATTGCCAACCAAAGCCCTTGTCGAACCCATATGCTGTTAATGAACCCTTAGGAACCGAAGCCAACTAGGCTTTGAATCACACGTTTCCAAAACCACAGCTGCTACTGAAGTCTCAAACCAATCGAAGGAAAAACACTGCAATCTGTAGTCGGTCGAACCAAGTCACCAACCCACAACCCAAAGCAATCTCTCGGTCATCACCTCAGTCAGCTACTAGAACACACAAGCACGAACAATGAGTCATCTCCCTCCTTTTTCAACTAAATAAAACCCTTCCTTGGAATATATCGAACCTTACAAATCCTTTCTAAAATAAGAACCTGGAGCCATTCCCTTAGCTCCCAAACTTACATTATCAAAACTCAACCAGGCAGGAGAAAATAGGCCGGATGCCCGACTCACCCAAAATGCTATGAATACCTCTCAACCACGAGGCTATGGTCAATACTTACTCGAAAATGCTAAAGCCAAACTCAATCACAATACTGATATAAAATCTCAACTTGAGGGCTACGATCGAAATTCATTACAACTGGAACTGGGAAAATGATAAGACAACCAACCGGACAAGAAAATGAAAAAGACTATGGGAACAACCCATATACCTGCCAACCTCCTAAACCAACCAACAAAGAGGGTCGACTCTAAGCACCCTAGAAAACCAAAAAGATCAAAGCACACTAGCATAACCAATATTTCCCAACTTAAGACAAAATCTCAACTCCGGCATAACTACCGGTATCACATCGAACCAACACCATATTCTCTAGCAAAAGGTAGGTAACAACCTAGACAACAACTATCTAGGACCACTCAAATGGAAGACTTAACACAAGCCTAGAGCCACAACAAAACAGGAAACAAACCCAACCAGAAAAGAGACTAACAAGAACTACCCACGAGCTACAACTCTGGGTAAAACACCTCACAAGGCTAACTCACCCCCATCCACTACTAAAGAATAAACTACCAATAAAATAACGCATAGATACTACCACTCAAGTAGTCAAACAACTAAACAAGTAGCAGGTAGGCATATAAGCAAATAAATGACAGAAGGGATAGAATCGCAATGCGAGCATGACTATCATAAGTCGAAGGTAACAGGAGCCTTACCTGGAGCAATGATATCAGGAACCTCAATCTTAGGCCCACCAAAAGGGGAATTGGACTGATGGGGTCTAACACTGGTCGTAGTAGTCGAAGCTGATGGCTCAATCATACCTCGCCGGCGATAATCTCTAAAATAGTGACCAACCACTCCACAGTTATAACACCCCGGCTGACTAGATGCAAACATGGAGAAATCCCTAGCAAAGTGCACACGCTCACCGCACTAAAAGCATACTCCACTGAATGAAGTCAGACATGAAGACCTCTCTGAACTTGACCGGCCACCATGTCCTACATACCCTAAAGGCAAACCCCAAAGAACCTGATACGTGCCCTGTCTACTCTGCTCAACCTGCCCTGTACCACCACCCTCTAAAACTTGTGGAGTAACTATAACTGGCCATGTAGATAAGAAGCAATGGAACCTATCTCTGGTGGAGAATCCCCTACCTCAAGTCTGAGAACCTCAGAAACTATCCTGGCGATGACATTTCTAACTATTGCCCCCATATGCCTCACGACATAAACCCTCAACATCCCGAGCATGATCCACTACCTGAAGGAAAGTCGTTCCAACTGTAACTAAATGCTTGATCGCCAGATGGAGCGATGAAATCAAACCTCCAACAAAGCTTTGAACCCTATCAAACTCTGAAGGCACAGTCCTAGAAGTACGCCTAACCATCTCATGAAATCTTGCCTCACAGTCTAACACCGACATACAACCCTGCTGGAGAACTGGTAGCTCAACCCTAGCTTAAGCACCGCTTAAAAAACTGGGTACTAAAATACCCACTGGAGGACTCAGAGTCCTAGCCACGATGTCCTGAAGAACCGGAGTAGCTATGAATTCAATTAAGGGCTGGACTGACCCCACACCCCCTGTCTGATGCGGTAAACTCTCACTCTGAAGTCCTAGCACTGATGGAAGCACTAAAGCCTCGACATCACCCGCTATTGAACTCATCTTAGGCATCTGAGAAGGAATGAAAGAATCGAAGTTTTTAGAAGTCAATAGAGCCAGGAACGTACGATAAAGAGCCAAAAAGATGAAACTTTTCCTAATAATTCCCTGTAGCCTCCCGCAAATAAGATATGGACGTCATCGTACCAATCCTCGAGACTCTACGTAGACACTTGCTTCTATACCACGAACCGATGAACCTAGAGCTCTGATACCAAGCTGTTACGACCCGATTTCTCAGGTCATGATGGCACCTATAACCCCCCAGTAGGCAAACCATTCTCGATAGCCTGGAATGGTTAGTAATGGGCTACTACCTAACCAAAATGCACAATAAGCAGAAATAAGCGAAAGAAGAATCTAAAGGTAGACAAAGTGGAAGCAAAACCCAAATATATACATAAAGAAAACTACACCAACCCCAAGACTTGGTATCGATAGTACATAAGTTTCTAATAGAATACAAGTGCTAGAAGTAATAAAATACAACATAAATTTATCTCCAAAAGTACAAGGAGCAACAGTGCCAAAAGATGAGATATAGTCAAACCCCGGCCGTCGGGAGCTCACCCTAGTCTCGAATATCTCAAAAGCTGCACGAGTCTCCAATGTGATCAACGGTGAAGCTTACACTAATGTCTGTACCAAAAAGATGCAGAAGTGTAGTATGAGTACCAAGACAACGGGTACTCAGTAGGCATCATCGGCCGACTGAGCGCATATAAGATATAAAAAATAGCATATAGCAAGAAAGCAGTCACAGAAAACAATGGATAAAGCACATGGAAACTAGCACGGAGAATAGACAACCAAGAGTTATAAGCAAACAATGCTAGCCCAAAAGATATAATTACACAAAATCATAGGTGAAGGAAAGAAGAACTCACCTACAGTCCTTGCATAACAATATAGGTAAATAAAGAGGGATAGTTGAGAAAAATGGTGGTATACCGGCCACCTCAAGTAAAAAGGAAAGAAAGAAGGCAATCCAACATAATCAAACTAGAAGGCATACACTAACAGAAACATGCTTTTAACACCAACTATCAAGATAAGTGTAAATCGGGATTAATCTCACAAATACAAATCTAGAGCAGAATAACCAAACCACCATAACCGATAGCTACTACCCAAAATCATGACAAGGAATAGAACCAGAAACCCACAATCTGCTCATAAGACCGCACAACAGTGCCTCAATAGCACAGGACTCACTAGCCCCTCAATACTCAAGCCCTAACTCAGAGCCTCAACAGGCTAAAACTTACCAATCCACCCAGAACCAAGGACCACGACAAGCTCTTATAAAATGACAGAAGTAATAATCTACTTACAGTCCCAACGGCCGCCCATACAACCGAGGAGCGCAATCAAGTGAAAACAAACCCTCTGGCTGCCCATACAACCCAGGAGCGCAATCAAGTGAAAACAAAACCTCAAACCTCAAGTGTAACTCAATAATCGTAACCTCGTAGTACATGCCCTGCTTTGACCCGGGTCTAAATAAGTAGTAGTAATCTTAAAAACCCTTCACAGGGTACCCGAAGTGTATTTGGGTCTAAATCAATGATCAAGTATCAAAACCCCTAAACAAGGTGCCAGGCTCATATCCGGATCTAAATTCGTAGAAAACAACATCTAGCGCTACAGTCCATTCGAGCCTAGTATCAGGATGAAAACCAGTAATCAAATCATTATAGTATCCTCTCTACTTCGAGATGTTTCATAAAAGCCAGTTTCAAAACCCTTTCGAAGTCACATTATAGAAAATGGGCCCTCGGGGCCATGCAAGGTTTAGAAAATCATTTGTAGTAGGCCTGAAGCCTAATCATTAGTAAAATATGTCGGGAAAACCTTTTTCATGTATAATATGCTCGCAACTAATAGAATAGCCCAAAATGGCTCACAAACATTTCCTATCGGCCCTGCACAGGCTCAACAGCTCTACAACAGTCATAACCAGCCTAAAAGGATATCTCTATGTCTAGGACTCGCGGACATTCCCAAATAACCCACCATCTATGTTACAGAGTCAATACAAGGCCACACAGGACCACAAGGGTAATATACAATACTGATATGAATACTACAATCAATGTAGAAAATAAACGAACAGAAAAGGCGGACAAGGTCAGGGGTACCAACCTATAACATCCCACCCAAGGATGCTAATTAATGCAGTTATAGCCGATATACGCAGAGTCTAGGTAGGGAAAGCCATAACCTACCTATCGTCCGACGAATAGCTGAAGGGATAGCATCGTCCAGGCTCAAACTTCTCCGAGAAGCTCCAAATTGTGAAACCAGTATCAATACAATAATCTATATGTCAAAACAAGACTAACGATACCCATAATACCATAAATATAACCAGGTCAAAATCCGGGTCACAAATGGGCCTGTGGGCCCTGTAACCCAAAACTGGAAAATGAAAAACACACCCATGTTTCTTACCTTTCCGGGAGCACATGCTCAAAAATTGAGCAGAAACGGACAATAATTGGGGCTCAAAACATCCCACTCAAGTCAAGAATTAAGGATGGAATTTCAAGAAATAATTCCGGAAATTAATCAAAAGAAACTTACCACCACGAGAAGACGAGCTAAGGGAGTGAGAACTCAGAATCCATGATCATGCAAAGCTCAATAGGGAAGATTCTACAAGAATCCCAAGCTTTTGAAAGTAAGCAACAATGGAGGATTTAGGAAAACAAGAGAAGAAAAAGTTGGGGAAGAAGACTTACCAATAGTCGAGGGAACACGGATAATCAAAGAACAATAATTTCTCGAAGCTAGGAAATGATTGGGAGCAATTTAGAGAGTGATTTAGGTGCCTAAGTGTTGAGGGAGTTGAAGGAAATGGCTGGAAAAATGAAGGCCAAGGAATTATATAGCTGTTAGTTGCTGGTCACCGTTATCGCGCTAAAGGAGCGCGATCGCGCTGAAGGAAACATCACAGACTAGTGCTATCGCGCTACAGGACTGCGATCGCGCTGAAGGGAAAATCACAGACCAGCACAATCACGCTAAAAGAGCGCGATCGCGCTGAAGGCCACCAGAAGCAGAAAAATTAGCAACAGCCAAAACTTTTACGGGGCATTCCGGGCACAATCAGAACCCGATACTCAAAAACCAATAGTGCTATTAGAGTGGAAACGACAATTTGGACTCAATGGAATCAACAAAACTTCCATACGAGGTCGTTTTGTAAGAATGTTGACCCAAGTCACACTAGCTAATGCCAACCAAACATCCAAAATGATCCCGGATCACCCGGGACCCGAACCAACCAACTACCTAACACAAACTCAGCATTCCGGAGCTAACAACGCTGACAAAATTTCCATCTGAGGTTGTCTTCTCTGAATGTTGACCAAAGTCAACCAAACATGCCCAACTGGCCTAAATATGCAGAACGAGAGAGAATTCAAAGCTGAAAAGCTCTCAGATCCTGACCATAGGTCCCTCTAGACCAAAGTCCATGCTCCGGAGCTAACGGAACTGTCGGAATTCGGTTCCGAGCACGTTCACCAAGAATGTTGACCGAAGTCAATGATTTCAAAAAGCTTAAGCTCTAAAATAAGAAATGGCCAAAAAGACCAAACAGACGGCCCGAGCACTAGACTACCGGTCCCAGCAAGCCATAAATGACTTGGGACCGCTAGAGGCAAGCTCTAACAGTACGAGAAAGGTGAACATGTGTAAATGACCGAAAGGGTCATTACACGCGAATACAAACGACCTGAGTTATTCAACTAAAAATGAAATTCTGGATCCAATGAAATTGATGAAAATCCTATCAGAGGTCGATTTAATGAAAAGTGGGCCCATGCCCAAAATCAACTTAGGCCAACTATTTCCAAAATAGAACCCTATGGCCAAAATCAATTCTGGAAGCCTCGGGACCTGAACTAATGATCTCTCTAGCCTAAACTCGACGTTCCAGAGCTAACAGTGCTGACAAAATTTCCATCCGAGGCCGTCTTCTCTGAATGTTGGCCAAAGTCAACCATACAAGCCCAACTAACTTGAAAACACAAAACGAGAGAGATTTCCACGCTGAATAGCTCTCGAATCCCGACCAAAGGTCCAACTACACCAAAGTCCACACTTCGGAGCTATGGGAACTGTCAAAATTCGATTCCGAGCATGTTTACCAAGAATGTTGACTGAAGTCAACGATTTCAAAAGCCTAAAGCTCTAAAATAAGAAACGGCCAAAAAGACCAAACAAACGGCCCAGGCACTGAAATACCAGTCCCAGCAAGGCATAAATGACTTGGGGCCATTATAGGCAAGCTCTAACTGTCACGACCCAATTTCTTGGTCATGATGGCACCTACAACCCCCCTAGTAGGCGAACCAATCCCTGTATTCTGGAATTGTTAGTAATGGGCTACTAACTAATAATTAAGCGAAAGAAATGATATAATCAAGTGGAAGAAAAGGAACAAGATAAAAAGATAGATAATGGGAATATATAAATATATACGGAAGCTAAACCAAACCCCAAAACTTGGTATCATAGTATAAAGCCAGAACTACATATAAGGAGTACGAAGCATCCAAATAATATAATGTAATCTCAAGTCAAGAATTCAACATTTCGAAGCCCAAGTTTAACCTTAACAATATCCAAAGTCATAAGAACCACGATAGGAACCAATAGAGAGAAATACTAACAATAAGTCTACAAACAGTCCCACGGGCGCCTATACACCCAAGGAACACAAATAAGTAAAGACAAGCCCTCCGTCATCCCATACTACCGGAGGGTACAATCAACAAATAGCAAACAAGGGTGGTACCTCACACATATGAATGATATGCTATGATATGCCAAACCAAGTGTAACCGCAGTGTCAGTATGTTACCCCCTCCGGTGCCCCATAGGTCTAATAAAGGCGGGATCCACGGAAGGACTTCTCCTGAGTACATCTACTCTGCCGTACATCCCTACGCCCGATCAACCTTTTTCCCATAGCACTTGGTCCGGAATGACAGGGTCCATGAAGGTCTACTCATAGACCACATACTATACTCTAACCTCAAAATATCAATCCGGAATGCCACTGGATCCAAACTAGTACTCAAATGCTCAAAATGAATGCATGAATTCCATCCAGGTCTAAATCAATGAAATAAGTCTCATAAACCCCCTTCAAGGGTGACCGAGCGCATCTGGGTCTAAAATAGTAGTAAATCAAGTCTGATGCTCGGCTTTACCGAGCGCATCTGGGTCTAAAACAGTAGTAAATCAAGTCTGATGCTCGGCTTTACCGAGTCTAATATCATTTCTCATCCATAACAGGGTCAATCTAGCACGTTGATTCAACCGGGTCTAAGTTATAGTAGGAAAACTATAACAAATCTTTCTTTTAACTTTTCTTACCCCAAGAAGATCCATTAAGATGATGCCAAACCATTTCATAATCAATGTTACTGAAAACGATCCCCACGAGCCATGCAAGATTTAGAAATCATCAATAGAAGGCCCGAAGCCAAATCCATAGTAAAATCATGAAGAAAAATCCTTTTATATGCATGATAATGGCATGCTCAATCACAATTAATAGCCCAACGGCTCACAATCAACCTATTGGCCCTGTACATGACCCAATCGTTCTACAACACAAATAGCAAGCTCTATAACAATAATAACGATGTTTGGGACTCACGAACATTACCAATTTCCCACCATCTATGTTCCAGAGTTAATATAAGGCCACACAGGACCACAAGGGTGATAATATAATCTATAACAAATACTACGAGCATCAAAGAAAGAAAAGGACTCGGACATGAATAAAGCGATCAAGGTCTGTGGTACCAACTAGCAAACCCAACCCAAGGATGCCTATTAATACAATTGTATCCTATATATGCAAAGTCTAAGGAGTTTAAACCGTAACCTACCTGTCTTCCGATGACAAGTTGCTGGACAATGATATCCAAGCCCAAATCGCTCTGAGTATCCCCGAACAATGATCAAACTATCACAAACATAAATAATATATCAAAATGAGTCTAACGACACCCATATCGCTATAATAATAACTGGGTTAAAATTCAGGTCACCGATGGGCCCGTAGGCCTCACAAACTAGAACTAAAAAGGAAAGTGCACAATATGATCACCATGATGAAGGGAGTACATGCTCAAATTCTAGAGGGAATTTGGCCAAGGAATTGGCTCAAACCAGTCAGCCCATTATAATAACAATTGAAGAATCAAATGAGCGAATTCAATAAACAATAGCCGATAAAACTTACAAATTATGATGGAGGAATAATCACAAGCAAGGAATATGCACCCCAACACCAAGAATTAAAGAAATACAGAGTTTGGACGAGTTTTAAGCTTACAACAATGGAGAAATCATATTTGGAATGAAAGAGATGAAGTGGAAAAACTTGTATATTGCCCAGGGGTCCTTCATCGCGATCGCGAAGGAACCCCTCGCAGTCGCGAGGACCATGCTTTCTAGACTATCACAATTGCGAGGACTAGCCACGCAGTCGCAAAGAAAAAAAGGGGGAGAAGCTCTATCGCAATTGCGGCAGGCAATCATGCGATCGCGAAGAACAAGGGACCAGGTGCTTCATCGCGGTCGCGAGGGAGGAGGCTCATGGTCACGATTAAGGCCTGAGGCCTACACCTGCAACAGCAAAATCTGCAACTTTTTAAAAACTCAACAGAGAATTTCGGGCACAATCAAAAACCAATAATGCTAACAGAGTGGAAATGACATTTCAAACTCAACGCAAACAACGAAACTTCCATACGAGGTCATTTTGGAGAAATGTTGACCCAAGTCAACACTAACCAACAAGCAATCAAAAACTCAAAATGAGCCTAGGACACCTGGGACCCAAACCAACAATCTACCTAACCCAAACTCAACATTTTTGAGCTGATAGAATCGTCGAATTTCGAATCCGACACTCCGATCATCGAAAGCTGACCAAAGTTACACTTCCAACTCCAATTGGCCTGACAATAGATAAAGCAACACAAAACTTACATCAGAAGTTCTCAGGCCTCAATTAAGGGTCCAACTAGACAAAACTCAATGCTCCAGAGCTAATGGAACTGTCAGAATTGAATTTCGAGCACATTAGCTATGAATTTTGACTAAAGTCAATGATATTCTAAGTTTAGGCTCTAAAACAGGCAAATGGCCAAAATGACCAAAATGACCAAATGAACAACCAGGGCAGTGAACTACCGGTCCTAGCAAGTCATAAATGACTTGGGGCTGCTACAGAAAATCTCTAACAGTATAATGAATGCGTAAACGCAAAGATGGCTGGAAGGGTCATCACAATATCCACTTCTAAAAAAACTTTCATCCTCGAAAGTCAAGAAGAAGGGAGTACCTGAAGACTCGAAAAACTGTGGATACTGAGCACACAACTCACTCTCGGTCTCCCAAGTAGCCTCCTCAACTGGACGATGCCTCCACTGAACTTTCACAACCAGAATCTCCCTAGATCTCAATCTCTTGACATCTCTGTCCAGAATGTCTATTGGCTCCTAAACAAAGGATAAACTCTCATCAAACTGAACTGAATCCCAATGCAACACATGAGACTCATCTGGAATATACCGGAACAACATCGAGACATGGAACATTGGATGTATAGCTGAAAACATCGGAGGCAAAGCTAATATGTAGGCAACACTAACAACCCTCTGTGGAATCTCAAATGGCCCAACGAACCTGGGGCTAAGCTTTCCTTGCCGACCAAATCTCATCACGCCCTTCACGAGCAATACTCGAAGGAATACCAAGTCACCCACACTGAACATCAAGGCACGAAGTCTATGACCAGCGTAGCTCTTCTTCCTACTCTGGCTGCTTTAAGTCTATCCTGAATCAAATGGACTTGGTCTAAGGAGTCTCAAAGCAAATATGTACTCTGCGTTCTAGACTCTAACCCATCAAACTAACCAATCAGCGATCTGCAATGCTTACCATACAAAGCCTCGAAAGGTGCCATACCGATGCTCGAATGAAAACTATTCTTGTAAGCAAACTTGGCCAATGACACAAATTGATTCCAAGAACCTCCAAAATCAAGAACACAAGCCCGAAGCATGTCCTCCAGGACTTGAATAGTCCTCTCGAACTGGCCATCTGTCTGAGGGTTGAAAGCAGTACTAAGCTGAACCTTTGTACCCAAATATCACTAAATAGTCCTCCAGAATTGAGATGTGAACTGAGTACCGCAGTCTGAAATGATAGAAGCTGGGACCCCATGCAACCGAACAATCTCGTGAAGGTAAATCTGAGCCAACCTCTCTGCACCGTAAAAAGTTTGAACCGGTAAGAAGTGCGCTTACTTAGTTAGCCTATCAACAATAACCCAAATGGAATCAAATCCCCGAGAGGTATGAGGCAAACCAACAAAAAAGTCCATAGTAATCCCTTCCCACTTCCACTTAGGAATGGGAAGTCGCTGCATCAAACCACTAGGTCTCATGTGCTTGAACTTAACCTGTTGACAGTTCAAGCACCGAGATACAAACTCTGCTACGTCCCACTTCATACCACTCCACTAGTAAAGCTATCTCAAATATCTATACATCTTCGTTGTGCCAGGATGAATAGAGTATTTAGAACAATCTGCCTCACAAAGTATCAACTAAATCAAATCTCTAACCCTCGGAACACAAAGACAACTGTCGAACCTCAGAATACCATCAGAACCCAAAGTAGCCCAGCTAGCCTCTCCCCGAACTACCTGATCAGGAAAGTCACACAAACTCTGATCCTCAAACTGTCAGCTCTGAATCTGATCAAGTAGAGTAGAACAAATCTCAATACTGGCAAGAACTCTACTAGGATTCGACAAGTTAAGCCTAACCAAACGGTTAGCCAAGGACTGGATGTCCAAGGCCAATAGTCGCTCAAAAACTGAAAGTGAAACTAGGCTGCCCATACTCACCACCTTCTGACTCGAGGCATCCGCTACCATGTTTGCCTTGCCCGAATGATATAGAATGTTGAAATCATAGTCCTTCGGTAACTCTATCCATCTTTTTTGCCTCAATTTCAGCTCTCGCTAACTCATAATGTACTGAAGACTACGATGGTCGCTGAATATCTCATAATGAACTCCATATAGGTAGCGCCTCTAGATCTTGAGCGTGAAGACTACCACTACTAACTTTAAGTCATGAGTGAGGTAGTTGCGCTCGTGAACCTTCAGCTAACTCGATGCATATGCTATCACTCGACCCTGTTGTATCAACACACAACCAAGACCAACCCCGAAAGCATAACAATATACGGCAAAACTCTGACCCTCAACCGGAAAAGTCAAAACTGGAGCTATTAATAAGGCCTTAAGCCTCTAGAAGCTATCCTCGCACTGATCCGACCACTAAAATGGAACATCCTTCTTAGTCAGCATAGTCAAGGGTGTTGCTATGGAAGAAAATTCCTGAATGAACTGCTTATAGTAACCTACTAACCTAACAAAGTTGCGAACCTCGGTAGCAGTAGTAGATCTTGGCCAATCACAAACCGCCAAAATCATACCCGAATAAACTCTAATCCCATCCTTAGACACCACGTGCCCTAGGAATGCAACTGACTCAAGCCCAAACTCACACTTTGAGAACTTGGCATAAAGCCGATGATTTGTCAATGTCTGAAGTACAGTCTGCAAGTGCTGCTCATGCTCATCTCTACTCCGGGAGTATACCAAAATGTCATCTATGAAGACTATCACGAACATATCCAAGTACGGTCTAAGCACACTATGCATCAAGTCCATGAAAGTTGCGGGGGCATTAGTCAACCCAAAAGACATCACCAGGAACTCATAATGGCCATAATGTGTCCTGAATGCTGTCTTAGGGATGTCCTCCTCCCTAATCCTCAACTGATAGTAGCCGGACCTCAAATCAATCTTTGAAAACACAATTAAACCCTAAAACTGATCAAACAAATCATCAATCCTCGTCATCGGATACGTATTCTTCACTGTTACCTTATTTAGCTGCCGATAATCAAAATATATCTGCATTAACCAATCCTTCTTCTTAACAAATAGAATGGGATCACCCCAAGGTGACACACTTGTTCTAATGAACCCCTTAGCTAACAAAACCTGGAGCTTCTCCTTAAGCTCTCTCAACTAAGAAGGAGCCATACGTAGGGATAAATAGAAATGGGCCTGGTGCTCGGCTCTAACTCAATAGCAAAATCAATATCTCTCTCAGGTGGAAGGCCTGGCAGGTCAGTAGGAAACACCTCTAGGAAGTCTCTAACCATAGGGACAGACTCAGGAGACGAAGGGTCAGCACTAGCATCTCAGACATATGCTAGATAAGCTAAACACCCATGGGAAATCAACTTCTTAGCTCAAAGACAAGAGATGATCCCAGACGGTGCGTGGCTAACAGAACTTTGCCACACAACCGGGTATACACCAGGCACGGCGATGGTAACGGTCTTGGCATAATAATCCAAAACCACATGGTGGGGGTATAACAGTCCATTCCCAGTATCACATCAAAATCTAACATATCAAGTATCATCATATCACCCCAAGTCTCCAAATCACCAACAGATATCATGAGAGATCTCAAAATATTATCCACTACTAAAAAATCTCCTACCGGGGTCAAAACAGAAATAGGAACAGATAACGGCTCACTAGCCAACCCCAAACAAGGCACAAAGTAGGCAGGTACGTATGAACATGTAGATCCAGGATCAAATAACTCCATAGTAGACTGATAGCACACATAAATCGTATCTGTAATCACAGTATCTGAGGCCTCTACCTCCGGTCTCCCAGGGTCCACATAAAACTGACGACGACCTTCACTTGCCTGACCGCCATCCCTACTACCTTCTCTCCCTTGCGAGGCACCACCCCTGACCTAACCACCACCCCTTCTAGCCAGTGGCTGAACTGCTCGTAAAGGCTTGGTCGTCTGAGCGGCTGACTGAACTGTACCCCACTGGGGGAAATCTCTAGCATAATGGCCAATAACACCACACTCATAACAAGGCCCTGATGGCCTGAACTATCGAGACGGACTAGCAGAATTTGTATGGCCACCATGGCCCGATTCTCCAGAAGCTGCACCCCTCGAAGACTGACCCTGCTCGAACTGAGAACTACCAGAAGTCTGAAGTAAAGCCTGAATCGGTCGGCTGGACTGACCCTGGTGCTGTTGTGGCTGATAACCCCAACCCCACTAGCTTAAACCTCTACCACCATGTCTAGAACCACCGTAGCCACCCTGATAATGAGTCCTCTTCTCTCTAGCCCCCTGATCATATCAATGCAAGTCCTCCATAGTACGAACATAGTCTGTAATAGCCTTAAACGACTAACCACTAGAAACAAATATCTCAACTGGATGTCTAAGCTCTGTCTGTAATCCCCAAACAAATATGCAAATCCTCTCCGGCTCGATGGAAATGGGTCTCATACTCAAATATAGACATGGATCCCTCCAAAAGCTTGGTGAACTTCTCCCGATAATGCTCACGATCACTCTGAGGAAGAACTTGACCATGAAGGCCACATAAAACTCAGACCAAGGCATCAAAGGTGATATAGAAGGTCTACAAGCAACCTGTTCCCTCCACCATAACTTTGTTGGACCCTCCAGCTGATACGTAGTGTATCCAACCCCGTGAGTCACTAGCAAACCCAGATGGTGTAACATCTCCTCACAGGTAGTAATGAAGTCATGTGGATCCTGAACCAATGTACCAGCGAATCTCGGTGGTGCCAATCTCAGAAATCTACTCAAGGTCTTCTGCTCCCTATCTGTCATAGATGAGC
The DNA here is from genome assembly GCA_003996215.1 of Jaltomata sinuosa. Classification (NCBI taxonomy): domain Eukaryota; kingdom Viridiplantae; phylum Streptophyta; class Magnoliopsida; order Solanales; family Solanaceae; genus Jaltomata; species Jaltomata sinuosa. The sequence continues at coordinate 62,418 of QJPP01003943.1, read as the reverse complement.
GAGGGGCAAGAGGCTGTGCAACCGCTGGAATCAGAATAACCTCAGCACGGGGAGCCGCAGTAGCAGGCTGCGCTCCCAAACTCTGAACACCCAGGGCTTCCCCCTGGGCGAATAACTGTGCTACCTCATAAGGTCACTCTTCAATCATGCCCAAAAGCTGAAGTAGTAAACCCCAAATATCTGAACACTGAGCTGGGGCTGAAGTTGGCACACAAACTGGTGCTGGAACTGATACCGGGGCTGGTGGCACCTGGGCTGTCCCCGGGTCCATATGTTGCTGCTCAGGAACAAACTCTAGCTCATAATCATGATCGGGATCTACCTCAACTCTAGCAGAATTAGCAGATGCCGCTGCTCGGGAACGTCCTAGACCCCTACTTTTATGACCTCTCCAGCCCCTAGCTGGAGTTGGAGGCTCATCTCCGCCTGACTTCGACGATCTCGTATGAGCCATCTGCAGAAGAATGAATGATAACAAGTGAGATTTGAAGAAACTCCCAAGGACTACACACGATACGAAGTCAAATGAGAGAGTTATATTTCCTAAAATATCACTATAGCCTCTCGAAGATTGAGTATGAACGCCTCCGCCCCGATCCGCAGGACTGTAATAGACATTAGTTCTTATACCGATAACACCAATGAACCTAGAGCTCTGATACCAAGCTGTCATGACCCAATTTCTCAGTCATAATGGCACCTATGACCCCCCAGTAGGCGAACCAATCTCCGTAGCCCAGAATGGTTAGCAATGGGCTACTATCTAACAGTTAAGCGGAAGAAATGATATAATCAAGTTGAAGCAAAGGAATAAGATGAAAAGATAGATAATAGGAATATATAAACATATGCAAAAGCTAAACCAAACCCCAAAACCTGGTATCATAGTATAGAGCCGGAACTGCATATAAGGAGTACGAAGTATCCAAAATAATATATACACAACTGTCTCCGAGTAGTAACAAAGTACATGATATAGAAGATAAACTAAAGCTAAGCTCCGGTCGCCATGAGCTAACCCTCAGTGTAGATAGTCCAAAAGATCTCCAAGCATGAACCCCACGATCTAGCGGCGATGGCCCACACTAAGATCTGCACGAGAAGATGGAGAGTGTAGTATGAGCACCATTTGCAAAGCAACTGGTACCCAGTAGGTATCATAGGCCGACTGGGCACATATAATATAAAAGAGCAGTAATAAGCAGAATACAAAATAAGTAGTCACAGAAGGCAACGAATAAGTACACGAAAGCTAGCATAGCAGGAATATAAGCAGGAACAATACATATGGCTAGCTAAAAGAATACACATCACAGGAAAAAGAAAGAAATATGTACCTGAGATTCTCGCAATAATAAGTACATAAAGATGAGTTTAGAAAGAAGGCGGTATACTGGTAACCTCAACAAATAGAGAAGGAGAGAGAGAAAATAGTATACATGCTTGAATATAAGGAACGATAACCCAACTAAGCATGCAATCTCAAGTCAAGAATTCAACATTTCGAAGCCCAAGTTTAACCTTAACAATATCCAATGTCATAAGAACCACAATAGGAACCAATAAAGCAAAATAATAACAATAAGACTACCTAAAGTCCCACGGGTGCCCATACACCCAAGGAGCACAAGCAAGTGAAGACAAACCCTCCGGTATCCTATACTACCAGAGCGTACAATCAATAAACAGTAAACAAGGGTGGTACCTCACACAAATTAATGATATGCTATGATATGCCAAACCAAGTGTAATCGCAGTGTCAGTATGATACCCTATCTGGTGCCCCAAAGTTCCAATAAAGGCAAGATCTATGAAAGGACTTCTCCTGAGTACATCTACTCCACCGTACACCCCTACCCCCGGTCACGCTTTTTCCCATAGCACTTGGTTCAGAGTGACAATGACAGGGTCTATGGAGATTTACTCGTAGACCACATACTACACTCGAACCTCAAAATATCAGTCGGGAGTACCACCGGATCCAAACTAGTAATCAAATGCTCAAAATGCATGTCTGAATTCCCTCCAGGTCTAAATCATTGAAATAAGTCTCATAAACCCCCTTCAAGGGTTCCCAGGCATATCCAAGTCTAAAACAGTAGTAAATCAAGTCTGATGCTTGGCTTTACCGAGTCTAATATCATTTCTCATCCATAACAGGGTCAATCTAGCACCTCGTTTCAACCGGGTCTAATATATAATAGGAAAACTGTAACAAATCTTTCTTTTAACTTTTCTTACCCCAAGAAGATCCATTAAGATGATACCAAACCATTTCATAATCAATGTTACCGAAAATGGGCCTCACAATCTATGCAAGATTTAAAAATCATCAATAGAAGGCCTGAAGCCAAAACCGTAGTAAAATCATGAAGAAATATCCTTTTATATGCATGATAATGGCATGCTCAATCACAATCAATAGCCCAATGGCTCACAATCAACCTATCGGCCCTGCACAGGCTCCAATCATTCTATAGCACAGATAGCCAGCTCTATAACAATAATAACGATGTCTGAGACTCACAGACATTCCCAATTTCCCACCATCTATGTCCCAGAGACAATATAAGGCCACACAGGACCACAAGGGTGATAATATCATTTATAGTAAATAATACAACCATCGAAGAAAGAAAAGGACTCGGACATGAATAAAGCGGTCAAGGTTTATGGTACGAACTAGCAAACCCAACCCAAGGATGCCCATTTATATAATTTTATCCTATATATGCCAAGTCTAAGGAGTTTAAATCGTAACCTACTTGTCGTCCGATGACAAGCTGCTGGGACAACAATATCCAAGCCCGAATCACTCTGAGAAGCCCCGAATGATGATCAAACTATCACAAACATAAATAATATATCAAAATGAGTCTAACGACACCCATATCGCAATAAAAATAGCTGGGTCAAAATTCGGGTCATTGGCGGACTCGCAGGTCCCACAACCCAGAACCAAAAATGAAAGGTCACAATATGATCACCATGACAAAGGGAGTACATGCTCAGATTTAACAGAGAATTTGGCCAAGGAATTGGCTCAAACCAGCCAACCCATTATAAGAACAATTGAAGAATCAAATGAGCATATTCAATGGAAAATAGCCAATAAAACTTACAAATTATGAAGGAGGAACGATCACAAGCAAGGAATATGCACCCCAACACCAAAAATTGAAGAAATACAGAGTTTGGATGAGTTTTGAGCTTACAACAATGGAGAAATCATATTTGAAATGAAAGAGACAAAGTGGAAAAACTTATATACTGCCCAGGGGTCCTTTATCGTGATCGCGAGGACTAGCCACGCGGTCGCAAAGAAAAAAAGGGAGAAGATTTATCACAATCGCGATAGGCGATCACGCGATCATGAATAACAAGAGACCAGGTACTTCATCGCGATCACGAGGGAGGAGGATCGCGGTCGCAATTAAGGTTTGAGGCCTGCACCTGCAACAACAAAATTTGCAACTTTTTAAAAACTCAATGGGGTAATCCAAGCACAGTAGGAAATCGATACTCAAAAACCAATAATGTTAACAGAGTGAAAATGACATTCCAGACTCAACAGAAATAAAGAAACTTCCATACGAGGTCATTTTGGAGAAATGTTGACCCAAGTCTACACTGACCAACAAGCAACCGAACACTCAAAATAAGCCCGAGATACCCGAGACCTGAACCAACCATCAACCTAACCCAAACTCAATATTCCGAAGGTGACAGAATTGTTAGATTTTGAATTTGACACTCTGATCATCAAAAGCTGACCAAAGTTACACTTCTAACTCCAAATGGCCTGAAAACAGAAAATGCAACACAAAACCCACACTGAAAGTTCTTAGGCCTCAACCAAGGGTCAAACTAGACCAAACTCAATGCTCTGGAGCTAATGAAACTTTCAGAATTTGATTCCGAGCATGTTAGCTTAGAATATTGACTAAAGTCAATGATACTCTATGTTTAGGCTCTAAAATAGGCAAACAGCCAAAACAACCTAATGAACGACCAGGGCACCGAACTACCAGTCCCGGCAAGTCATAAATGACTTGGGGCCGCTACAGTAAAGCTCTAACAGTATTATGAATACATAAACACGAAGATGACCAGAAGGGTCATCACACTAACAGTACAAGATAGGCGAAAATACATAAATGACCGGAAGGGTCATTACAGTTGGAGTGATTTTTTAGTCTTGTATGTCTGACTTTCTCTGATCCTTATATGAGTTTTACAAATTAAAAATTTAGGATACATTCAAATATGAAAGATTGCGCCTTGCCATATTTTCAAGTCATAGTTCAGTATTGTGTGTCTTACATTAAGCGAATTGATAATTTTAAGTTCCTCTTAAATGTGTAACAATCAGCCATGATATAATGATCCTTGTCAAATCTCAGAGTGATTTTTCAGTCCTGAATGTATGACCTTCTCTGATCCTTGTATAAGTTTTACAAATCAAAAAAATAGGATACATTCTAACATGAAAGACTGAGCCTTGTAATATTTTCAAGTCATACTTTAGTACTATTTGTTTGACATTAAGTGAATTGGCAATTATAAGTTTTCCTGTTAAATGTGTAACAATCAGACATGATAGAATGATCCTTTCTAAATGTTGGAGTGATTGTTCAGTCCTATATGTCTGATCTTCTCTGATCTTAAATGAATTTTATAAATGAAAAGGCTAGGATATATTCAAACATGAAAGACTGAGCCTTTCCATATTTTCAAGTCATAGTTCAATATTGTGTGTCTGACATTAAGTAAATTGGTAATTCTAAGTTTTCCTCTTAAATGTGTAACAATCAGACATAATAGACGGATCTTTGCCAAATGTTGGAGTGATCGTTCAGTCCTGTATGTCTGATCTTCTATGATCCTTATATAAGTTTTACAAATGAAATAGCTAGAATACATTCAAACATTAAAGACTGAGCCTTGTCATAGTTTCAAGTCATAGTTCAGTATTGTGTATCTGACATTAAGTGAATTGATAATTCTAAAATTTTCTTTTAAATGTGTAACAATCAGACATGATAGACTGAGCCTTGCCAGATACTGCAGTGATTGTTCAGTCCTCTATGTCTTACCTTCTATGATCCTTGTATGTGTTTTACAAGTGAGAAAACTAGGATACATTCAGACTTGATAGACTGAGCCTTGCCATATTTTAAAGTGATACTTCAGTCTTGAATGTTGACATTTCTGATATCGATCAACAGTTATTATAGGATAGAAAAAAATTGCCTTTTACTTACTATTAATGGTAAATAAACTCTGAAATAGAATTATGTAGATCATGATACAAAACTTCTCCTTCTTTCTTTAGACGCATCTTTCCTGTTATTCATTAAAAAAAATAACTGAACTAACAAATATGAAAGAACATCAACTGAAGGTATTCTTTCACATTAAGATGTGCACAAGCTAGGGTATACTTGCAGCAACAGATGATGAACTCAGAATATACATATATTTACTGAAAAATGATCCAGATTATAACATATGTTGTTTCGTTGTTGAAAGAGCAAAATCAATAATTTCTTTAGAATCAGATGTTACTACTCTAGAATCTTTTTCTCTTAATGAGTAGGAAGAAGGTGTCCTCTTAATAAAAATTGACACACACCAGATAGTCAAAAATACATTATTGTTAGAACCACAAAGATTAAGTGATAATGAAGTTGGAGAAGATTTGCAGAACCTATTACAAATACCACTGGCTGAACAAGTACACCAAACTTCAACTGCTAGAAAGTCTAGAAGAAGGAAAGAATCTCCAGTATGTACAATACTTAATAAATATTCACCTCCTAGTGAAAAAGTAGGGTCAATATTTGAGAGAAAAGTGAGCATGCAAATTTTTTTAAACTTTGTAAATAAAGAAAAAGAGAGAACTCATAATTGAAAGATCATGCTCAGATATATATGAGTTAAGATGAAAAGAAGAGAATTATAGTTGAATTATACGCACTAATAGAATAAAAGAGTCCAGCCCATTTAAAATAATCAAGTATAATAATTATGAATGCTCAGTTGACATGATAAAATCTTATCATACCTTTTCATATTGGAATGAAAAAACCCCGTGACATACACTAGTATGAAAAGAGATGATGAGAATAAGTAAGAATGTTTAGAACATTCTACCTAGTTCAACACCTTATGAAAGGTTTTTGTATATTTTTTGTTCTTTCATATAACCATATTTTTATCTTTTCTTGAATAAAATCGAGCATTCTTAAAATAAGCATATCTATTGCTTTGAGTTATATAGAATTCATCGCATATCAGATTGAATGTTAGTTGTTTTTCTTTTGAATCTTCATGCACCTAATTCTAGATTCAACTTTCTAACTTTTAAAAATGTCTTTGATATATGAGACTGAATGCCAGGTGTTGTTCAGTGAAATAACATGCAGCTAAGTCTGAGTTTAATTTTCTATTAATTAAAATGTCTAAGACATAGGAGACTGAGTGTTAGGTGATTCCCAAGTGAAATCTCAGAGATAGGAGACTCAATGTTAGTTGTTTTTCCTTTGAAGCTTCATGCACCTATGTCTGATTTCAACTTTTCATTATTTGAAATTTTCTCTGACATAGAAGATAAAAATATTAGGTGTATTTTCAGTGAAGATTCATGCACCTAAGCCTGATCTAGAAATGTGCAGAAACTTTATATGTTGGAACTATTTTCTGAAAGACTATACAACTTTGTTCACATATTTTTGATATTTCATTTATGTTTTAACTGTACATATGTCTTTACATGTATTATGTAAATTTTGCATTGATATTTGGTGGAGAACATTGTATATCAGTCATTGCGGTTGATGCAATTTTTTTAAAGAAAAAATATCGAGGTGTTTTGACTGTAGCTGTGTCAAAAAATGCAAATAATCAAATATTTTCTCTGGCTTTTGGAATAGCAAACTCTGAAAACAATAACTCATATGGTTGATTTTTTACAGAGTTAAAAAAAAATCGTACTCATCCTGAACAGGTTGTATTATCAAACCGACACATTTTAATTGCATATAAAGTTAGGCATGTATATTCTACAACTTACCATAGAATCTGTTTGTATCATTTTGAGAAGAATCTAAAGAAAATATATGTATAAAGCATGATCATAAGTCTTTTCTAGTGTGTTGCAAGGTCATACAACCATGCTGATTTTATTAAATTCTTGTTTCAAATAATATATTTTTAATAATACTATATACAACTACATAATAGAAGAACCTTCTGAAAGACGGGCTCAATAATTATTCTCAAAATATCGTTATTATATGATGGCAACAAACATGGTAGAATCAATGAATTCTGTATTACTCAAAGCAAGAGAAATGCATGTTCTAAGAATGCTAAATTTCATTCAAGAAAAATTCAAAAATGGTTATATGAAAGAAGGAAAACTGCACAGAAGACCTTTCATAAGGTGTCAAATTGAGCAGAAAATATTTTTAATGAAAAAATATATATATCTTCAACTATGAATATAAGCACAAGTTATCTACTTTTTATTTACTAAGAAATGTTGCTTGAATAAAATTCCCTAAATACACTTTTTTTTATATACGTATAAGTTTATAACCTTGATTACTGCGTTATTGATACATCCAAATTAAACCTGTTAAATGAAATATTAAGCGACCATTGTTAAATATAGAATCCAAACAAGGTTGGTGTTGAATCCCACAAAGAATACGGTGAGAACTACATCAGTAGTGAATATTCAACTGGCAATCTTTATTTTCAAAGAGGAGTTTGCATAAAAGTAAAAGTAAGCAGTTGTTTGTGAGTTATTAGTAACCAAGTGTTTGGAAAGTAATTAATGTTGTATTCAATGATAGAGAAGAAACTAGAAATATGTTCTCCGTGATTTTATAATGCAATAGGTGTACGCAACTACTGATCTATTCTGGTAATATGCATGCAAAACTAATGATACTTTCTGGGTTAACTAAGGTCCAGTCAGCCCACTTAGAAGAATTTTACTTGATCTCTGATCGGTCACACAAGTGTTGAAATATTAAAATTCATTAACTATCTCAGATTGATTATCTCTGGTCAATCTTAAATCATTAGATGAGGGTTAGTAGCCTCAAATCTCTATTATTACTCTATTTTCCTAATCTATTTCCTCCTTGATCTGGCATGTAAAGATTAATGACGAGTTTTAATGTTGGCCATCGTTAAAAAGCAGTTAAAGTGAAGAGAATATTAATACAAGCAATATTACCATTCTAGAATCACCAGTTGTTTAACCTATATTGTTAATTCCTCATGGTTTCCACAACCCTAGTTATGCCATTTAGCTACTCAGGCTTGAGAGATTTATAGCAATATTGATAAGAATGAACTTACTTATAGTAACCATAAAAATTTAAGAACAAGAACTAAAGCAATCGTCAAGAATCAAGAATATGAAAGAACCTTGTATTAGTCCTCGAAGTAACAAAAAAAATTCAAAAATATCGAGTACTTCTCAAAATAGTGTGTAATATGTAAAAGAAAACCTAGGAAAAGTATTTATAGATAAAAAATGCTATCCTACGTCGACTAGGAAAATATGACCGCGTCAGGTTCTACGGATGAGTTCACGACCCATCATTTTAATTGATGATTCGTAGTCTTCAAGGGTCAATCTTCATCTGGCAAAGTAAACTTGAGGGGTACAAATTTCTAATTCTGGAACCACGAGTCATTGATCTAATCTACGGCTTGTCATGTGATAAGTGGTTTTGGGACCTCTTTTTGCACTTCCTCTAATCTTTGATTGATGGATCATAGGACGGGTACGTCATTTGGAATTATGGCCCATAAAATACACTCATGGATTATTACTTCAAAATACACCTCTGTGGTACATCAGTCGATGAGTCATAGGACAACCAGTCATTTGAGTTCACAACTCATCAACTCACTCGTACTGACTCGTAGATTCAAAATCAATTTTTTTTCTTGGAGGTTACATTTCACGATTAATAGCATGGTTCGTGGTTCTAAACCACAGTCCATCATTTTCATAACAATTCTAGACTTAGCCAACTTTTCAGTAAAAACTTCAATTCTTTGCTTGAAAACTCTATCTTTCTGCACATGACACAAAAACACATTATATCTACCAACACGTGAAGGACTTGTAAAATCCTTTGTTTAAAGCGTCGAACATGCCATGAAATCCCGGCACATAAACACTCTCAAGTTATAATCTTTTCTTATCCTTAAGCAACCATACATGACTCAACTATGATGCATCGGTATCAGCAGACTAGGAAAGCTACGGCTATCATTATGAACACTTTGGCAACACACTCGTTTAGGCATATTCTTCCCTTCCTTTGTTTTAAAACAGATGTGCATAATTTCAAAGCATCTCTAGGTAACACTGAAGGATCAAAGAATGACATTATGCTATTGACAAACAACCAGGCATACCAAGTAACACACAACTTCACAAGTAGCAATTAGATAATGTTACCCTAATGTCCTTACATATCAAAGAAAGTCCCTCACACATATATGCAATAAAGAACAACATTGTATAATCAAAGTGCTCTCAAACTCACAAACAAGTTCAAACAACACATGTGCAGATACCATAGGCTTGCCCTTATTTTTTATGCTTCTGTCATTGGAAAGTTAGATCAAAGTCACTATAAAACTTTACTAGGCTTGTAATGTAGGATCAGGGATGGGTATGGTAGATTTGGATAAGTGACTCAACCCTCCTTGGACACTACACTTTTCTTTCATTTCATTTTCCAACCCTTTTTCCTCCTTTCCATCACTTTGTTTCAGTCATCTTAGGTGTGATTTTATTTCTAAATTTTGCTCTTTTCTTTTGGTGCTATAGAATTTCTGCATTTTTTGTTCTTTTCATTATTTTTCTTTTTCTCTTTTCAAGCTTACCACACCCTACTTCGGTGATTATTATTCTTCTCTTTTCCTACCCAACTTTCCTTTCCGCTTTTTCTAATGTTAGCCACCCTCAATTTAGGCAAATTGCCTAAGTTGAATCTTAGTATCCTAGGAGGTACCATGGCCAAACAAAAGAGATCTACTTAAGTGAAGGTGGATGGCTATAAGGCTAATCAAAGAAATGGCTAAAGGCTCAAAGCAGGGATTTAGAGACATGAATATCATTGGTTGGTCATTTTATGTCACGACCCAATTTCTCGGTCATGATGGCACCTACAACCCCCGGTAGGTGAACCAATCCCCGTAGCCCAGAACAGTTAGTAATGGGATACTATCTAACAAATAAGAGAACAAGCCAAATAAAATAGATAACAGAGATATAAATATATACATATGCGGAAACTAAACCAAACCCCAAGACCTGGTATCATAGTACAGAGCCAAACTACATACATGGAGTGCAAATAAACCAAAGCTATATATACAGATGTCTCTGAATGGTAATAGAGTACATGAAGCAAAAGATAAACTAAAGCTAAGCTCCGATCGCCAAGAGCTCACCCTCAGCCTGAAGTAGTCTCCAACAGATCTCCAAGCACAAATCACAACGATCTAACGGCGATGGCCCACGCTAGGATCTGCACCCAAAGATGCAGGGGGTAGGGGTGAGCACCAAATGCGAAGCATAAGGTACCCAGTAGGTATCATAGGCCGACTGGGCACATATAAGATAAAAGCGTAGTAATAGACAGAATAGAAGCAAGTAGTCACAGAAATCAACGAAAGGTACACAGGAACTAGCCCAGAGGGAAATCAACAGAACCACAAATGAGGCTAGTAAGCAGAATATACACACCATAGGCACAGGTGAAAGTAAGAAATAACGCACCTGGTGTCCTTGCAATAACAGTGTATACAAAATAAGCTTACGAAATGGACGGTATACCGGTAACCTCAAGTGTAAGAAGAAGAGAGAAAGAGTAATAATAGGCATGCTCAGAGACATGAATCAAACTCAACTAATCATACCAATCTCATACTTATCCACAATAGAGAGCAATTCTGTAAATAAAAAGCAAAAGTCTACCTACAGTCCCCCGGCCGCCCATACAACCGAGGAACACAAATAAGTGAAAACAAACCCTCCGGCATCCCATACTACCGGAGCGTACAATCAGCAAACAACAAACAAGGGTGGAGCCTCAAACAATGAATGATATGATGCATGAAGAACTCAAGTGAAATGGTATCTCTGTATGTACCTCCTCCGCGCCGATGCCGGGCCAGCAGGGTAGGTTTCCATGAAGACACCTGCCCGTATACTATACTCGCACCGGATACCGCTCGCTCCCGGCACACGCAGCCCGTAGCCCCCTGGCCCCGGATTGCAAGGATCCATGGAGGTCCCAGACCCCATACAAAACAAGGTATCAGAACATGTCGTCCGGAAGCAAGTCCGTGTATAGGGATGGAGACCCCAGTCGTCGAATATGCAATGTCCCAGACCTGTTCCAGGGACTAAAAATAGTAAGGCGATAATATCGTCAAAACCCCCAAGGTGCGCAGGGAATAACTGGGTCTAAACAGTAAAAATGTCATCTCAAGTGCTCGTCCGACCGAAGGCTAAAAATATCTCAAGTAACAAGAAAACTCAACTAGCACCCGGCCCTGCCGAGTCTAGCAATAATCGTGAAACTGATGATTTTAAACATAATCTTACTTTCTTTCCCAAAAATATTCACAAGTTAAATCAACCATTTCCAAATCATTTCCATCAAAAACGGCCCCCCCGGGCCATGCAAGGTTTAGAAAATAGTGCCAGTAGGCTCGAAGCCAAAACCATAGTAAAACATGGATAAAACCTCTTTATATGCATGGAAATGGTATGATCACACACAATAGCTGCCCAGCAGCTCACAATCAACCTATCGACCCTGCACAGGCCCACAGCTACTCAGCAAGCATAACCAGCCTAGAAGGGTAATTCTATGCCCGGGACTCGCGGACATTCCCAAAATCCCACCTTCTATGTTCCAGAGTCAACAAGGCCTCACAGGACCACAAGGGTAAATAAAATATATCGGCAAATACTACAAACAACGGAGGAACAAAAGTAGGCGGACATGAATAAAGCGGTCAAGGTCTGTGGTACCAACCTAATAAACCAACCCAAGGATGCCCATTAATACAATTTTATTCTATATATGCGGAGTCTAGGGAAAATAAACCATAACCTACCTGTCGTCCGATGACAAGATGCTAGAACGATGTCCAAGCTCGAACCACTCCGAGAAAATCCAAAACTAGATCAGAAAAGGATTTGGGCTTGGATAACTTGACGTAGATAATTGATTTTCTTTACCAAATATATTTTTCTCACAACAAAACCTCTCACGTGAATGAGTATTTAATAATGTGCATAGTTGTATGCAACAGTAATATACATATATGTATAACAACTTTCAGCAAAGTCAAAAGGGGCTCACTTTAATATAATCCATGCATGCAATGAATCATATGCTGCCAACTTCCAAAAGATGCCACCATTTACTTTGGTGATTGCTGGCCACTCTCTCCACCTACACGTGGAGTGGAGGTGGCACTTACAAGGTAACAAAATAATATTTTCGTCCCATTATTTATATACTCGGGTATTGCATAAGTTCGTGGTAAAATAAATATAATAATTTAAATATACCATAATTTATAGAAAATTATTTCAAACCAAACCTACTACATTATATTAATAAATTTCAACGTAATTAAGTTTACTATCTCCGTTAAAATAATACAATGTATAAAAACTTTATAAAATAAATACATATACAATTATAATGTTTCAAAAATATTTCCCATAAACCTTTAAAATATTTTGAAAAGGCAATAATAATATAATTTTTACCAAATTCAATTTTTAAATAAAATATTTTCAAATACACGCACGATGCTAATAAAATTCTTAAGTTTAGGCTCGTAATTCGCCAACGCTTTTGATATTCAAGAATTCTCTCGGGATCCTCCCTTATGTTTTATTACTGTTTCGGAACTGAAATGGTGTTTTAAAACGTGAAGTCGAGGCTTAAATCGAGTTTGACCCGACCCGGTTCGCGACCCGGTTCGCAACCCATTTTCTGCCAGACAGTCCACGGTAAAACAGTCATAACTTTTTACTCCGAGATCATTTGGACGTGAGATTTTGTGCGTTGGAAACTAGACTCGTAGACCTTCGATTTGGTATTTCGGGGGACTTCTAACTATTTATATATTGGGAGAAAAGCCCAAAGACATTTTACCCAAAGTTCAGGAAATTTGTTAAAGAACTTGCGATAACTTTTGTCGATTTGCTTGACTTCAAAACTTATACGTGGAAATGACCGGAAGGGTCATTACATTTTGGGTCTGAGTGGATTATACAAAGAAGGCCTATGATCCTTTCTTAACCTTTCTATCCTACGATAGTAGCAAGACTAACCGAACAAGTTCTAGATTACATACACAGAGTACGAACTGAACTAAAATTCCTCACACACACATGGCATCGAGTTATATTACCAATTACTAATTATTCAGTTGGCATACTATATTAGCAATAGTTATCAAATTCAACATGCATAATGTCAAAAACTGAGCCTAACAGGTTAACATGTCAATCATGAAACATATCCAGAAAATTCAGAAGGGTCTCAAATTCCCCCATGGCACACCCAGAATATAGGGCCAAAAATTATAGAGGAGCAGGATCCAAAGCGGTGGCTGCTACAAGAATAGAATATTCCAAAGCATTCTCTTCTGAAAGAATTTGAACTAATTGTGCCACAGTTGTTATTCACAAAATAATTCATGTGTGTGCTAATTTATCTCATGCTGAAGTCCTTCTAGATACATCTACCTAAAATATAAAACATCCTAAACGTTATGGTTCAATATAAATAAAAGTCCTCGGGGAAAGAACACAATAAGAAGACCCCAAGGACGGGGCTACTTAAGGTATCCCTTGGATTTCCTCCCTAGTAGTGCCTAATTTAACACAGCGACACGACACATGTATCTTAACTACTCTGACTTCATCAATATATCTATCAAAATACACACGAACTAACTATCCCCACCCTACTAAAAATAATCGCACATCGTCCCTAATGCACTAAAAAGAGTAAATGCATGAGATGCAAGAACATACCTATGGCACCTAAGCACCGGATTCTGATGTCAAATACATGGATGGTGGTGTAGCACCTACGATAGTGTCAGATATGGTAGCATTATCAGTGACTGTGACAGTGTATGGTGCTCACACAATTGGGTCTGAAGAAGAACTACACTTGAGGGTTCCAAACTCGATGAAGTATCGTGTCTTGCAGCCTCAGCTCTAGATCTTTCGACCTCCACTCTAGCCACTTCCTCCCATCAAGAGATCTCCATGGTCTTCTTTAACTTCTTCGCCATTGCCTTTTTAGCCATTTTTGCATCTCTTTCCTTTTCTTGGCTTTCTTAGTCAGAGTCAAGTCAGCCTCATCATTTTTATCTCGAGCACTCTTCCCCTTAGCACGTAGAGGGGAATTTGCTAATACATCCATATAAGAGAAATCCTTCACATCCTCGTCCTCAACTAGTGTGGCCTCAATAGTAAGGATTGTCCTCAACTGAATGACATCAATATCTGTACGAGCTTTGGCTAGCTCTGCAAGGACATCCTGGAGGTCTAGTGCACTAATATTTTGCAGCCTCTCATTTTCCCTTATCTCTATCCCGTCCAAATGGGCATTAACATTATCAATCAATCTTTGTATAGGCTCAAGAGCGGTGGCAATCTCCTTCCTGACTAGAGGCTTGATTATGGTGGAGAACAGCTTGATCTGCTCATTAGTATGTGCAACCATTTTAGCCACCTTGCTAAAAGTCTGGCTAGAAAAGTGAAAGTGGTAGCTGGCACTGGTGGACGGGTGACTATGATTACCTGCACTACTGGAGGAGTAGTAAAAGTACCTGCCTTAATGGCTAGGGAATCTGAGGCTGCAGAAACAGTATCTATAAAGGGAGCTGAGGACTCAACTGGGACACTCTTATCTGGAAGATCAACAAAAATGGTGCTCCTTGAGGCAGAGGATTGGGATTTACCCTTAGCAACAGGGTTAGCTGCATCTCGTATCAGTGGAAGGTCCTAAAAGCCTATGGCATATAGTTTCTGATCAATCCCCACATAGGTGGGTACAATAACTTTTTGGAAAAGCTTTGTGATAAGGCAGAGAAATGGAGGTTGAAGTCCGTAATAACTGCTCTCGGATCTCATCGGCTATGATGTGGGCAATGAAGATGTCAAATTTGGACATAATACATGCAACCAAAATTTCCCGGTCTAGAGTGAAAGTATTGTCGACAGTAATTGGAACCAAGAGATACATAACAATCGACCACCAAAACTTAGCTGCCAAATTCAATGATGCTTTTGTTATGGAGAGTGTCCTACTCATCAACCATGTTGAATTACCATCAGTAATCACAGAGGTAAGCCACGCAAGCTGATTATTGTTACTTTTGTGCTGCTCCAACCTGTAGTAAAGATCTGGCTGGCTGACTGGTTCCATATTGTGGGGGACATAAAAGAAGCACTAAATAGTACATTCTGAGATATCAACCTTTATCCCTCATACTTGCACTCTCTCCAATGGTGGTAGCTTCTTTGCAGATTTCCCTTTTTTGCACGAGTTTATAAGAGTAGTTGCGTAGGCAGCATAAAACTCGCGAACAATGATAGGGCTGTACTCTCCTCCAATCCAACTCATCTACTCATACCCATAGTGATTATACAACTCTTTGAGCTCAACCATCTCATTCAAACCCGCTAACTAGATCTCTACTTCTTCAAATATGCTCCATTTATTACGACCCTTGTCAGTCTCAACAAGTCCATCATAAAACAATCGTTGTGAGCCCGCAACTACCCACTTTATATTAGCTCTAAACTCTGGATTTTTTTGAAGGAGGGCACAGTTTTGGTAGGCTCGGCCTCCTTTACTTCCTTAGCTTTTGAACATTTGGAACCTGACCCACTACAACTAGTAGTTGCGGTAGCGGAGCTAATTTTAGCTTTGCTTCTGAACTCACTCTCCTTTTAAGACTTAGAGTCTCCAAAGTCACTCACACTAGAGTATGATCTAGTAGCCTACTCTCCCTCTTCAGATTGGGGAGAGGCTACGATTTGTTATTTTTTGGTCTGCTGCCTTATAGTGTGAATGGTCAATTGTGCTTTCTCCTCTCCATCCGACTCTGGATAGTCCTGGAGTCGGCTAAGCATTCCTTTGGATTTATCTCTGTTGGAGGCTAGGTTCCCTTCACACTTTTTGGTAGTATCTTAGGTGGTATAGTACCTACGGGGAGCACTCATAAATATACAACAAGAGAAATGAAAAGCAAAATAAAAGAAACTTTTTACACTTTGGGATAGTGATGCAGGGTCATTTTTCATGGGTGGGTTGATGACCCATGGAACTAGTCCACAGTCCATGAACCCATTCGTGGATTCAGTTTGAGTCTAAACAGTGAAGACCTCCTAGGTATCTATGGGTCACTTGATGAGCCATAGTTCAGAACTAAGAACAAGTCCTGTGACTCATAGATTTGAACCTGAGAGTTGAATTTTTTTCTCAAAATTTCACAGATGAGTTGACAGTTAGTAAACCAATACTACGGGACATCGACCAAACCGTGAAATCTTAACATCAGGCAATTTCTCATTTTGTGTGCTTATACTTGGTCTTTTTATCCCGTGCTTAAGATTACTACCCTTAGAAGCTTTTTCATGGGTGGTAAGCCTCAATGCAGGGTGAAACGACCAAGTGTTGTCACGTGATTATCATATAAGTATAAATATGATCACCGAAACTGCAAAGTTGCAATACTCCCATACTAGAATCAACCCACGGGCTACTCAAACTTCACCCAAGTGATAGACAAACATATTTTTGGAAGTTGGCGGGCAAAACAACCTTCAATATCATTTCTGAGTCAAAATTGTTGTTGTAATGCTCTACAACTTAACCAACACAAATTTAAAATATTAAGCCTAGAGATCAATTCAAACCACTCCCAACCAGATTCTCAACACTCATAAACACTATATTCCTAAACCATATGATCACCGTACCTCTATAACACTACAGACACAAGCACATGAAAAGTTTAGAAATTTAGCATTTTTAAATCATGATCATGCTATATAGAACTCACACGAAAACCCATATTCCTTTGATAAATTGGTTATCTATCAACTTATTGAGCCTTTATTTCTGAATTATTGCTATGTTGTGATGAGATTTAGAGGTTCTTATGGCCTTTATTGATATGAATATAGGTACTCTTGGTAAGAAGTGGAAATTAAGGAAATGGACGCAAAAGAGCTTGAAAAGAGTTGAAGTGTGAAGATGAGCAAAAGAGATGAAGAATCTGCCGAGAGGTGCGGCCATTGTGCCCATGCAATGCGCACAATATGACACGCACAATGCCTGGTGCAGTCTGTACCTCCCTTCACATGACACTCGAAGATCAAGCCAAGTCACTAGTATGTTGGGACAGAGCTGTACAACGCGCACAATGAGGCATGTGATCGTACATCGTGCCGCACATCTCCCGAAGAGAATTTTTGTCCACCATTATGTGATGATTTGGGAACCTTGTAAAACCCAATTTGGGCATAGTACTCAATAGTTCTAATAGTTTTGGATAGTTTTTGAAGTTCTGAACAATTTTTCTCTTCCAAGGAAAGATAGAGGGTTTCAATCCATTCCCTTCCTATTTAACCTTTGATTCACCATTATTGTATAATTGAGCTTGGATATTGGAAATTATCTTCATTAATGAAAGGGAATTTGAATTTCCCATTTGGTGTTACCTCTTATTCCTTTAGCATAAATGTCTAGTTTCTTTGTCTAGGGGTGTGTTAATGATGGGTGTTTGAATTTGAGTATGGGTCTTATTTAATTGTGCTTATAATTGCTAAATTAATATGGGTTTAGTGAATTCTCCATGTTTTAACTCTAAAATTAATGGTTGCAAACATTGATTAAAATTACTTGATTGTGTTCTTGCTTGAGAAAAAGGTTCATAATTTTGGATGAGAATTCACTAGTGGGTACTTGGGATTTCCAATCAGGTTGAAGCTAAAAATAGCTCAATTTATCGAAAAACACCCATTTAAAATTTAAGCTAGAGATAGTGTGACTTCCCCAAGCTAAAATTAGTTGGTTATTGTTGAAACCATGGGGCTTGAACAAAGACCATCAAAAATAGTTTTATTGGATCGAGAGATTGACAAATATAACTAAAACAAATGCTACCCATATCACTTATTAAGAATTTTCATAACTGAACAAGTACCTTGGCCCATGTTTGAATCCCATCCAATCACATCCCTAGTCGTCCTCTCTCTTGATACAAATCCGCATTTATTTATTTATTTACTTTTTGGAATTGCAATTATGATAGAGTCCCAATTCCCTGATTTCCCCCCTTTTTACTTTTATTGTTGTTCGAATGAATACTCTATTGGTGATTGATATACGACAATCTTATAGGCAACTCTACCATTATTTATGAGATTGACCCCGAATCCTATCAGAAATATGAATTTTTATTTTTCTCTGACGATCGCTATCACCTTCATATAGAGAGTGTTGCTTGAGTGTTATCAAAAATAGTGTCGTTGCTGGGGAATGGTGTTTGAGCAGACTTTTTGATTGACGTTTGAAATCACTTTGTGAGTTTCTATTTGCTTTTTACGTTGTTTTGTTGTTTTTGGTTGTTTGAACAAGTTCTATGCACAAATTCCTCAAGCATCACCACCCAATACTTCTTACTCGACCTATATGCACTTGAGATATTGACTATAGTAGGCTGTAAGCTGAATATGTGGGTAGCCGAGGGGGAAATGGGTCCTACCTCCACTAAAGAAATTCATGATTGGAAAAAGAATGGTGCACGACGGGATAGAGAGCTATCACTCGCTAAAACACTTCTTGAATTCATGGACATGAGTGTGGTAAACCATGTGGTTGAGACAGTTAACACCATTGGTGTTGTTAGGACTGTGAAATTAGTAGAAGATGTGGATTGTTCTAGTGAAAATAGTGAGGAAGCATTGGATGCAACTCATGAGATGGGTTCCCATGAAGGTCTCCAAAAAGCAAGCCCAAGTTTGGGGAGACAAGATCATAGGAATCAAGGTTGGACCATATAAAATGGTGGTTCTAGAGTTGAAAGTATGCTTGCGAGAGTGCTAGAGAAGGTGGAGTCCACTAACAAAGATGTCAGGGAGTTGAGATACGATCTTGGGAGTCTAGCTCAAACCACACACTCACAGTCCGTCGCTATCAAATAACTTGAAGAAAGAATGGTTTGGCTATCCTTGCAATTTGAATCTAAGCAAATCAAGAGAGATGAAGGAATTGATGATATAAGAGGCCAATCCGACGCCATAAAAAATGCAACTCCAACTGCAAGTAAGCCTACAAAAAAGAGGACTATGGGCAATGGTTTAACAAGAAATATAGATTATCAGAACAAGGTGGCCAAGGTTTGCAAACCTTTTCCCAAGTGTCCACCTACCTTTCCACAATGATTATTGCAAAAGAAGGAAAATGAGCAACAGGGAGAATTTGAATCTATGTTAAGAAGAATTGTCATTAATATCCCATCGAGTGATGCTTTTAACAAGATGTCCGAGTATGCCAAGTTTAAGAAGGATATGTGCACTACAAACACTTTCAGAGATTGTGGGGTCGTTCATATGTCTCCCCAAAGTAGTATAATACTATCAGGCAAATTTGTTAATGATGAGGTAACTCTGGGTGTTTTTACATTTTATGATGAAAAGGGGTTGCATAGGTCAACAAGATTGGTGTGTGATAAGAACACAAGTGTGAACTTGATGAAATTTACTACCTTTAGACAGTTGGAGCTTGGCCAACCCACCATCACAAATATGAAGTTGCTCATAGCAGGTCGATCAATGAAATATCCCGTGGGGATTGGATGTGACATCTTGGTGAAAGTAGTTCAGCTTGTGTACCCGATGGACTTTGTTATATTTGATTGCAATGGGGGCTTCGAAATACCAATTGATTTGGGGGATCCAAGTTTAAAAATAGGGTGCATATTGAATGAAATGAACTTGGAGGAATTTAAATTCTTGGTGAATGAGAAAGAAACAATCTTTGATGTGTGTAGGTCCATGAAACAACATAATGATTTCCAAATGGCATTTTCAATTAGCAAAATTAAGGAGAGCGTTAAAGTACATGTGAAAGATGGGTTTGTGGATGAAGCCTTGGAAGTAGTTCTTTTAAACTATGCTCGTGAGGGAATAGAAGAATACGATGAAATATGTTGTGATTTAGTAGGAATGGGCTCCTACTCATATCCACTGAAAAAGCTCGATCTTGACTTGAAGAATCGACAAACTCCTCCCTCCAAACCCTCTATTGTTGAACTACCCATTTTAGAGCTCAAACCCCTTCCATCACATTTGAAGTATGCCTACTTGGGAGCTAATGAGACCTTGCCGATCATTATCTCCAACAATTTGAATGATAAACAAGTGGAGGCATTGCTCAAGGTGTTGAAGAAACACATTTGTGCCCTTGGTTGGACTATTAGCGACAATATTGGTATACCTCCGAGAATATGCATGCACAAAATCAATCTTCAAGAAGAATGCACTTCGTTAATTAAACACCAAAGAAGGCTGAATTTGCCCATGTAAGAGGTGGTTAAAAAAATCATCAAGTGGCTAGACATTGGAGTCGTTTTCCCCATATTTGACAGTACGTGGGTTAGCCTAGTTCAATGTGTGCCAAAAAAGGGTGGAATTACTGTCGTACCTAATGAAAAAGAGGAGATGATAGATTTAAGACCCATGACCAGGTGGAGGGTGTGTATGGATTACCAAAAGTTGAATTCATGGACCAAAAATGATCATTCCCCCTTTCTTTCATGGATCAGATGCTTGATAGATTGGTTGGCCATGGTTTCTACTATTTTCTTGATGGATATTTCAGTTACAAACATATCTCGATTGCCCCAGAAGACCAAGAGAAAACAACCTTCACCTGCCTCTATAAGACTTTTGCATTTAAAAGAATGCCCTTTGGATTGTGCAATGCCCCAGCCATATTCCAGCGATGCATGATGTCCATCTTTTCAGACATGGTTGGAGATACTATAGAGATATTTATGGATGAATTCTTGGTGGTTGGGGATGAGTTTGATGATTTCTTAGAGCATTTATAGGAGGTTCTTAAATGATGTGAAGAAACAAACTTGGTGCTTAATTACGAGAAGTGTCATTTTATGGTAAAAGAGGGGATAGTGTTGGGGCACAAAATATGTAAAAAGGGATTGAAGTTGACCAAGATAAAATCAAAGTAATCTCCAAGCTACCCCTTCCGAAGACCGGAAAAGGAATACGGAGTTTTCTGGGTCATGCCGGGTTCTATAGGCGCTTCATCAAGGATTTTTCAAAAGTGGCTTATCCCTTGTGTAAGTTGCTTGAGAAAGAAGACAAATTTGACTTTGATAGTAGTTGCATGATGGCCTTCCTTACATTGAAAGAGAGGTTAACAGCAACTCCCATCATTATTGCACCAAATTGGTCAAAACTGTTCGAGCTTATATGCGACGCCAGTGGTGTGGCTTTGGGGGCAGTACTTGGCCAACGAAAAGAGAAACTCTTACACTCAATCTACTATGAAAGAAAAACATTGAATACAGCCCAAGTGAATTATACCATAACAGAAAAAGAGTTTTTAGTCATGGTTTTTGTCTTTGAAAAGGTTCAAGCGTACCTTTTAGGACCAAAGTTGTCATGCATATAGATCATGCAGCGATCAGGTACTTGATGACCAAGAAATATCCAAGCCCCCGCTGATTCATTGGGTCTTGTTACTCCAAGAATTTGATTTTGAAGTAAAAGATCGATGAGGGTGTGAAAATCAAGTAGTTGACCACTTATCGAGACTAAAAGAAGAAGGAAGGCCCATAGGGGAGCTTGAGATAAATGATTCATTCCTTGATGAGCGCATTTTGGCTGTCTTGCATGATCCTACACCCTGACTTGCTGACTTTGCTAACTTTTTAGAAAGTGACTTACTTCCGGATGGTTTGACCTTACAATTGAAAAAGAAATTTCTTCATGATGTTTGGAAGTTTTATTACGATGAACCCTACCTCTTTTGGATTTGCGCCAATGGTATGATCCGAAGGTGCATACCTGAGATTGAGATGATACCCATACTTAAGGCATGCCACTCGTCACCCGTCGGTGGTCATCATGGGGGTATGCAAACGGCCTCAAAGATATTACAAAGTGGGTTCTATTGGCTAACACTTTTTCAAGATGCCCATGATTTAGTGAAGGAATGTGACAAATGTCAATGAGAAGGGGGGTGTCTCAACTCCATGAACTCCCATTGATGCTAATCCTTGAGGTTGAGTTATTCAATGTGTGGGGCATCGACTTCATGGGGTCATTTGTGAGTTCGTGTAGGAATACTTTCATTCTAGTGGTCGTTGACTATGTTTCCAAGTGGGTAGAAGTTTTGGCATTGCCAAATAATAAAGGAAAATATGTCACATCCTTCCTCAAAAAGCATATATTTTCTAGGTTTGGCACCCCCCGTGCCATTATTAGCGATGGGGGATCCCACTTCTGCAATAAATTGTTTAATGCTCTCCCTGAAAAGTATGGAGTCAAGCATAAAGTTTTTATCCCCTACCACCCACAAACAAGCGGGCATGTTGAGGTGTCTAACAAGGAAATCAAGTCCATTCTTGCAAAATCAGTAAACGTCAATAGAATAGATTGGGCCCAAAATTTAGACGATGCACTATGGGCCTATAGGACAGCATACGAGACCCCGATTGTTATGTATCCCTACCAAATGGTCTTTGGCAAAGATTGTCATCTCTTGATAGAACTTGATCATAATGCTATATGGTCTTTGAAGACGCTGAACTTGGATTGGGTAAAAGCTGCTCATGCTAGAGTTGAGGACCTCAATGATATAGATGAGTTTCGAATACGTGCATATGAAAGTGCCTCACTCTATAAATCCTGCCTGAAACACTATCATGATCAACAAATTCTCAAGCGAGAATTCTCTCTTGGAGATTGGGTGCTCTTGTTCAACTCTAGACTCCGACTTTTTTCGGTAAAATTAAAGTCAAAATGGTCTGGCCCCTTCAAAGTGTGTCAATTCTTTACAAATGTTGCAATAAAGCTAGAAACTGAAAATGGCTCAACTTTTTAAGTAAATAAGCAATGAGTAAAGAAGTATTTGGGCATACCTGAATAAGTCTCACTCTTAGAAGCAATCTACCTTGATGAACCATGAGTAATAGGTACCATCATCGAGCCGTGATGTTAAACCAAGTGCTTCTTGGGAGATAACCCAAGCATTTACCTTTATTTTGCACATTTTTCTTTTTGGTGTTACTTTGTGTGTTTTTTTTGGTAAAGTTTTTAGGTAGAAACCAAGCTAGGGATGTTGGATTGTTGAATAGGCATTGAGCCACTTCAGTCACACAATAGGCAAAACACACATTGAGAAGTGCACTTCACATGGGCCATCTCCCTTTACCATAGATTCACCCTCCAATATTTGAGACCACGTGCGCTAGGCCATGTGATTGCATATCACATCGTGTGCATAACACAATAGTTCGCATGACGGAGATAGAACACTACAATAATCGATGAGTTTTATGATCTGGGCATGCGATTGGCGTGTGGAATGCATCACTCATTGTGCGCATCACACACCATTTCGCACTACAAACTAGAACACTGAAAGTTCTCCAAAATTTCAGCCCAACATGCGACATCTAGGGAGTTTTGCCCCAACTCATGTGAGCCTCACATATATTTTGCACTGCAGTAGGCAGACTACTGGCACCAAATTCTTCAACTATTTATGTGGCCGCCAGTGCATTTTGCCATAGCCCTTGTGCATATCGCACATCACCCTAGGAGTACTCTCTTCTCCTAAGCTCATGTGTCATTGAGGACAATGTTCTGTTTATGTTTGAGAGTGCTTTAATTAATTTGTAATTGCCTTATCAATAGAAGATTAGCAATAAACTCCAAGGGTTTTCTTAATACCACGGTTATTTCCTAAGGAGCAAATGTTTTCTTTATTTTTCAATTTCTTTTTCTTTCATTTTTGTGCCAAACCGGGTTGGTGTTTCCCTGTGATAGATTGAGAGATGATTTTCTTAAGAGAAAATACCAAGTATTAATTTTAGATTGAGTTCGTGCTTTGCTTATCCCAAAATGGACCCATCGAAAAAATTTCTTGGCAAAGAAGTTTTTGAGAATTACAGGAAAGAGGGAAAATGAATTTTGAATAAAGTATTCTCTTGTTATGACTTGAACACTCCCCATTTGGCTCGATTGATTCACAAATAAGTGTGTAATGAACTCGAAATAGCTTGTAAAAAGTTATATGTACCAATTGATTTTGAGACTAATGTGGAAATTTCTTGTGATGTGATGCCTTGTGTGGTGAGGCTATCCTTTGATTCTAGGGCATGTGTGTTATCTAGAACTTGCCTCGAATATGATTCAAGGAGAAATCCTAGATGTGACAAAGCTTGAAAGATGATCTTATGCCCTCTTTGAATAGCCATGTCACCCAAATAAATTCCCTTGACATTGATCCTAGTGAACACCCTTTGAGCTTGTGACCTTTCCTTGGCTTGTTAACACCTTGACCCTTTGTGGAACCTCTATTCTTGCACCCATCCCCCCTAGTGGCTCAAAAGTGAAACATAGGCTAAAAGCCTAAGTTTGGGTGGGGGGGGGAATTAAAATGATAACATAGGCAAAGGCCTAAGTTTGAGGGTGTATGTACTCAGTGTAGAGAAGAAAATGAATGTACTTCAAGTGCAAGGTAGCACCTTATGTTGAATTGAAAATTTCTCTAAAATCCAAATGCTATGAGAAAAATGATTTGAAAAAATAATTGGTGCTACCAAGTGAGGGTGATACAAAGAGGTTGAATAATCAAGATTAAAGGGAAAAGCTTGGGTTGTGTGAGAGAGAAATAAGGTGAAGTCAAAGTTTGAAACTGTGAGCTGTGTTCAAATAATAACAGAGTGTATTAGGGAGGCTTAGTCACTTGAGCCAAATGCAATCCTCACCTTAGTCCTAGCCAAATCGCAACTCGCAAGTCCTTAGTGATTCCGAGCTTGGTAACTCTACATTAGTGAAAAATTATATTAAGGGCAAGCTTATGGTTCGACATGTGTGCACTTGAATTTTCTTGAGAGAGTGAGAGTCTTTTGGGTCTCTTATAATCCCTTGTATTATGAATTGCATGATTGTGAGTGGGATTCTCTCTTGTGGTGAGTGATATCATGCACTAGAATTAAAACATGAAGTCTCTATTTCAATTGAGAGGAATGAATGAGACAAGTTATGTAACACCCCAAATATTCTATGCTAAGATCCAGACCATTTTCATATATTGTTAGATCTAAACCAGATGATTTCAAATTGTAAATAGGTGTTGATATCAATAATTATGTGTGGGATGTGTATTAGATATGAACTAGGATCATAAAGAACCTCTAGCTCAAAGTTGAGTTGAAAGCTTCCTTACCGATTGAGTTTTAGTGTAAGATTTTTTAAGGGTCAAATTCAACCGATCATAACTCCAAGAATATGAAGATTTAGGTAGCCTAGTATACACCAAATTAAAGGTCTTTGAATCTTCTTTCCAACGCCATTGACCACGCATTAATACGATTCTAGAGTAAAACATTATCAGTGTTTTACTAAAATGTGCATGTCTATCAAACTGACAGATAGAAACCATGAGAGGAATCCATGCCTCGTGGATCAAACCACGGACCATGGATTGCACTCGTAGAAATCAGTCCTGCAAATTGATTTTACACCTGAAAAAAGTGAGGGGGTTCCACGAGTCATGGAATGATCCACGAGTCATGATACCAACTCGTGGAAATTAGTTCAGAGCCTAGAAAAGTAGGCTCAGAACCATGACCTCAATCCACGAACCGTGATCCATTCTACGGGTCGTGGTTCATGTCTGTGGAACCCAACAATGAGTTTTTTCACCAGTTTTTACTTAGTTTCCTTAGGGGTATTTTAGACTTTTCCCACCTTGCTTTTGATTCTGATACTAAGTCGTTTTAACCTCTTTTAAGTGGGATTTAAAGGGAGTTATGACTAAATTCCCTGATTCTCTGAATTAGAAATCTTAAGTGTGAAAAGAAAAAAAGAGAAGAGCGTTCTCTCAGGCCTAGGGTTCTTCTCAAAATCTTCAAACCTCAGTTTCAGTTAAAGATTCTCTATTAAACATGTATGTGGGATTTCAATGAGGGTTTCCTTTCACCCTCTTGCCCAAAGTTTCAGATTTTCAGTCAGATTTTACAAGTTATGATTCTAGGGTTCTTACCCAAATATGTGTTTCACTATGAATTCGAGTTCCTGATGATTCTACATAACTACTACACTTGTTAGAATGATTTTTATATGAATTCTTGCAATTAGATTTCAGTACCAAAAACTTTTGAGAGAAGTAAGTTTTAACCTGATTTTACAAATATTTTCTTAAAATCTCTGGAATTTAGATGAATCAGACTTAGCATGGATTTTACAGCATCTTCTGCATGAATTAGCTTTCTTTTCAAGAACTTATCATAAAATTGTAGTATTTTCACATGAATTAACTTCTCTTCAGAATTTATCCTAATCTACTAGCACTCAGTTTTAAATCATGAAATAACCCAGTTATCAGCCTACAGCTTTTCATAAAAATAGAATGCTTTCAGTCTCAGTATTATTTTGCATTCTCAAAAAGTCAGTATTTTGATCTATCCAGTACGTTAGTTTATTTATTTATTAATAATCAGTTGGGAGTAGACTTAGCACCGAGCGGATGAGGGAATAAAGGTTCACCCATCAGTTTAGGTTGAGACCTTTAGCAACAGTCCCTAAGTCTCGGAACTACGGCGCCACCGTAGGTTATATAGGGGTCTCCCGTCAGTTTAGGCTTGACACCCTAGTCCCTTGTTGGACATCAGATTAGTGGATCAATGCCAGAAAATGTTTGTACCCTTGGCAAGGTATGAACACTCTCCCAGCCAGGGTTACAAGTTGGCCCATAATTAGCTCAGCTTGGGGTATGTCGGTTAATAGTAGCTCCCATAGTTCATATTCATTATTGCATGACCTTATATTCAGTTAAGTTCAGTATTATACAGTTGCATGTTTATATATACTTGGTCATTGCATCAACTTATATATTTCAGCCTTTATTCAGTACAGTATATCAGTATTTTCAACATGCTTAGTATAAGGAACTGCCCTAAAGATTTACTTTAAACATGACTTTTGGCATGACTCATGGTTTTCAGTTCAGTTGCACTACTTCATGATTTACAAACATAATTCATCATTTTAGTCCATGGATCTCCAAGTAACAGTTTTACTTATCTGTAAACATCATGATCTCATAGTTACAGTTCAGAAACATGATTTATATTTTATTCAGTAAAAGAGCTTATGTTCTACAGTTTGACTTATGCATCTTCAGATATCTATACTTAGTCCAGTTTTCAGCCATGCTTTTAGTATACATATATTTCTCATGATTTCAAAGTTAGTGCATCTCACATTCTCAGTACATTCAAAGTACTGACCGCATACTTTCTTGTGTTGTATCCTTTTGATAATGCAGGTTTTAGTGCTAGCTCCTAGGATCATGGTCAGACAGATCAGAGCCTCCAGTCAGCAGGGAATGAGTTCTCCTTTTTTCGGGAACTCCAGTCACTTAGTAGTTTTAGTAGTTCATTTAGTTATTATACATTGATGTAAGATAGTTAGGGGTCATGTCCCGACTAACTATAGTCAGTGTTAGTAGAGGCTTCATAGACAGACAGTTAGTTAATTGTATCAATTTTCAAATGACTATGTATTTCAGTTTGTAAAGTTCAGTTTAATACAGTACTCTTGAAGAGCTCAACATATGTTTCAGCTTCTGCATAATATTTTTTAGTTTATCTATTTCTATTTTATTGCTCATAAATTATACCAGCCAGAAGGGTTATCTTAGGATCATTTGTGGTTCCAGGTCTCATGTTATGTCCAAGGTGTAGGCTCGAGGCAAGAGAAAATTGGTATCAGAGCACAGAGTTCACGTGTCCTAGGGTGTCTGTGAAGCTGTGTCTAGTAGAATCTTGCTTATGGGTGTGTTGTACACCACACTTATAATAAGAAGGCTACAAGGCATTTAGGAAATGTTTCACTTCTTTCATACTCCAAATCATGCAGTAGAGCTGTTCCCTAGGAAACTTATGCAGATTTGTGCGTTAATCCAATTCCTCCAATCCTGCCTCATTTTTGAGATGGTGTGAACAGTAAAGTTTAGATTCCTATCAGTGTGATGCTCTTAGATAATGTCATGCCTCGAGCCTACCCCTTGGACATAACATAGGACCCAAGATCACAAGTGATCTCAAGATAACCCTCTGGCATTAGCATGACTTAAAAACTGAACAAAACATAATAACGGAAGCTTAACTGAAGTAATGAGCAACTCAACCTATTTATATAAGTAAAAATCTATGGATGAAAATCTGAATACAGTTGAATATATGACTCTATGTCTGAAAGCCTCTACTACTGGCGAGTTGCTGGGACAAGCCCCCAGCTAACTCTATATACTGAAAAACTGAATACAAAATCTAAATACTAAAATGAAACTAAACTCCAAGTCCTCGAATGAGGAGAACTCACCAAGCTGGCTGGATGTGCTGCTGACCTACTAGCCACGAATCTGGGAGCGGGCTACAAGATCTACATCATAATAGGATGCAGCACAAAGAAGTATGTTGTCAATACTATGAAATGTATTGAGTATGTGAGATATGCATATGATATGATAAAGTATACTTGAAAGCACACTTAAAACTGAGATCATGCATAATTTGTGATAAAACATGCTTAAAATCTCCTTGAAGCTGAAATCATATGAAAATAGTAAAATTTGTAATGTAATGACTCAATGCAATATCATAAGCTAAAAACATAATCATAAGTAGTAAGTCTGAAATCTTAAAGAAAAGAGTCAATACATTTTTAAAATGTAAATTGTTTCTGTTGGAGGTTCTCTAAATGACATAGACCATGTGAGCTACATGGAATCCAATGTATATGCCCCATCGAAAGGACCCAATATACCTTGACAGGGTATAAAGGCATGACTGTGGCGTGCTCACTAAATCTGATGCCCAACTGAGGGGACTTAGAACCTACGGGGGCACGTAGTTCTGGGACTAAGGGTACTCTCACCCCGTCCAGCTCATTACTAAATACTACTCCCAAAACATACTTATAGCTCATCTTATACTTTGGGCATATCTGATGCCAAATCTGTTTGAAAAGCATAAGGGTATGTCTGATACCATACAATTCACATAACTTAGGTAGACATTTCTAGATGCAAAACCTCTTATAAACATAAATACATATCTAATGTCATATAATGCATACTTCATAATCCTTAAAACTTAGCATAGACATAATTCAAAATATACTTTTCTTTCTAAATTCATAACTTGAAGAATTAGGCATGCAATTTCATGATAATAGAGGCTGTGTTATCTAGACATGCGAATTTTACTTGAAAACATGCAATTCAATGGAATCATGCTAGAATTATCATCAAACATATGGGCTCTTGAAATTATGCAAGTAATCTTAATTAAAACATAGGTAATGATTGGGAAATCATGAATTAATACTTTAAAACCATAACTTTTCCCCAATTTTGGTAAGAACCCTAATTTCATAAATTCATAAAATAAAGTAAAACATGAGGATTTTGGGCATGAGGGTGAAGGGATTCCCTTATTGAATACCCACATATCTGAACTCAAAGTTTTTCTTGCTTGGGACTTGAGGATGGAGACTTGGAGATGAAACCCTAACTTGAAGCTTGAGAGGATGGAATCCCTTTTCTTCATTTGGAACTTTATTGAATGAATGGGAGAGAACTTAGGCCAAGTGGAAATAAAAACCCTTCTAAATAGGCTTAAAATGACTTAGTATAGGAGTTAAAAGAGTGAGAAATTACAAAAATACCCTTGGACTTACGCTTGGAAAACTAATAAAATGACTCAGCTTCAGGGACCACGAGTCAGTCTATGGACTGTCAAAGTAAATGATGGACCATCATCTGGTTCGTGTTTTTAGGAACCACTTCTGGGAGTCTACTGGATTTCCATTCCACGAGTTACTCTATGGTCCGTGATTCTGAATGATGGACCATCCTGTGACTCGTGGTTTTGACTTTAGGAAATAAGGATCCTCTGACCCTCAGAAACTACAGATGGAAGGATGGACCGTGGAATAGATTGACCCACTCATGGAATTTAGAGGACTTAGTACCTCTTTGAAGGTGATTCCATGAGTTACAGGATGGACCATTATTCAAAATGATGACCCATCAAGTCACTCGTGGAATCTAGGGATGAAAAGTTGAATTTTGACAAACCACGGGTCACTCTACAGACCATGGTTTTGGTCTATGGGTCGTGAACTAACCAATGGTTTTGAAGATGAAAATTTTAAGGTTCAGGTCAGAAAACACGAGTCACAGTACGGACCGTGCTTCAGAACCACGGTTCGTCATCCCGTCCGTAGTCACTGATAGTGCTGCAGTAAAATACCCATAACCTTTTACTCTGAACTCGAATTAATGAGCGGTCGGTGGCATTGGAAGGAAGACTCAAAAATCTTTAATTTGGTGGGTACTAGGCCACCTAAATCTTTATATTTTAGGAGGAATGGTCGATTGAAGTTTACACTAATTTAGTCTTATATGAAAACTTACTTGGGTGAGGTGCTTGCAACTAAACTTGATGATAGGAGTTTCTTATGAGCATGATTCACATCCAAAGCACTCACCATACTAGGGAAATAATCATTACACTCATGACAAAGGTTCGGGTATTAGCTTAGGATTTTTGGGGTTTTACAATATCTCCGCCTTGGGATCATTCATCCTCGAATGAAGACTAACTAGGATGAGGTGGTAGGGAAGAGATGCAATCCCACTAACTGAGTTCTAAAATCTGGAGTACTGACATGGTAACTGATTTCTGACTGAAATATGAACTTAGATTGATTCGTGAGACCTATATGTATACTGAGAGCATAAGAACACTGATAGGATGTGAAACTGGATATCTAACATGATAACTGGTCTGGAGTGAGAGTAGGGACTTAGCCAAAACTCATAAAGAATGAACGCATTCTTAGGAATCATAGTTAGCTGAAAGGAACATAAAAATGAGAGGAGTAGCTATATGGAAAAACTATTATCTTCTAAATACCACACTTATCATGCTATAAAAAAAATACTCACCTAGCATTTATAGATACTAAGGTCTGAGTATAACTACCTGCTTTCTCCATGTTCAAGCCTACCTCGACTAAACCCCTTGAATATCGAGTTATCTCCTAAGAATAGTATTCCTTCTTATCACAACAACCAACTAACCTTGAGATCCTAATCAAAGGGTCACTAGTTGCGCAAAACAAGGCTCCACATGTATTCCATCACGATATTCAAGCTTATTACTATGTTCACCTTATGGTTTCGTAGCCTACCCTATTCAAGACTTCCCTCCTCTTCCCTATCATAAGTAAGAGTCACAATTTTAAGAACTTCTATAGGGGGGCATACATAAATTCTTCAACTAGCCATTTCGCTTGAAAAATCCTTACCTCCCAATTTGCCCATACCTAGAAGCCAAGGTGGAACAAGTACACAAACAAAGAAAATAAATATGCTACCTCCCATTTAGGCTACTACAAGGCCTCCTTCCCTAACTCTTATAATAACATAAACCAGAATCACTGAAAGAAAAAGCGGGAGCATGAGCATCACGAATGAAGGATTACTGATTGATCTTGACTTACACTTAGAGTGATCAAGCCACTCAAGGTGGGGCTTAGGGAATCAAGCGCAATAGGCATGAGAACTTTACATACTAGGCACGTAAGACATGAATTAGTGGGGATCACCACCCCTCATCATCAAAGGCAAAGGTCAAAGGGCTTTAAAGTAAGGAAATCATAAGCACAAATCATTTTAAGAATCAGGTCTGAGCATATACATAACGTATTATGATTTAATTTGCCATTAAGGCATGTCTGAGGACTGAACTAATTAAATAGGGCTAAGCGTGCTGAGAGACATGAGTTTACATAAATAAAATACATCGAGGCATAAAGCTGGGATTTATGGAATGTCAGAGTAAGACTAGAATCGTTGTCTGAAGAATCACTTGTCACTCTGGAAGCTAAATATGAGCGTGAATTTAAATGGAGTGCATAAATTTTAAATAGGACCATGGCACTGATACACAAGGTATACAATAAGGTATCGTGATGGCAGAAGTAAACTAAGGATGCTAGGATGGAATTAAGCTTTTGCCTCCCCTCTTAACCTTGTTCTAACACCCAAAAGCATCAATACCTGAGCCTCTAAAATCTGACCAATTCTACATCCCACTACCTCCCCCATAGATTCATGCTATCCTTCTAAGTCTATGGAACTCTCCCCAACCTCTCAAAGGAACTATGATCATTTTACCCTAACAGAGCATATATTACTCCAGAATCTAGCATGAATACCCACTTCCTTCTATAGTCTAAGATTCTCCTTCACCTAAAAGTCTAGGCCTCAACCCTTCTATCTCCACTTTATTCTTGGTTAAGACAACTCACAACCAAACAAGAATAGGGGTCCGGGGACTATGGATGCATACAGGAAGAAAATCTAGTGACGTACCTGATTCAACTTCTGAAGTAATACTCTGACCTGGCTGGCTAGGCAATAAAAGGAATTGGTTTTGGAGCTTAACATCACGGTTGCTCCGCTTAGATGAGGGGAAATCCCTGATTCGATGGCCTAAATGAGCACACCTAAAATACCCCTCCTTGCCTGCAAGACACTCACCTAGATTGAGCTTACCGCAACTACCACAACGAGGGTACCTCAAGGTCCTCGGATCCCTATAGTGATAAGGCTGAGAATTGAAGGCCGGTGTGCTAACCGAAGATGGGTTTGGTCCGAATAACCTCTGCTGGAAAGATGACTGGTTCCATATTTTGGTCTTTTTGTTCTTCCTCTTCCTCTTCTTTAGTTTCTCTTTCTTATTCAACTGAGTTGTCATGGATTGAGCCAACATACAGATGGCTTCTCAAAATTCTGCATTCGTAACCTCATGATTTGGAGCGGTCGGATTAGCATTCCTCATGGGATTTCTTCTCGGAGACATTATCTGAAATGCATACGAAATGGATTAGAAGGGTAAATAGATTCAAACTCTATCGCATGATAGCGAATCATGAAAAAAGTGAAGTTTTTCCTAAAATATCTCATAGCCTTTCTCTCAAAAGTGTGGCGCGCTTCACACCCATGAAAGAAACACTACTTGATGCGGCTTTCAGATACCCTAGGACTCTTGAACCAGATGCTCTGATACTAAGTTTATCATGCCCTGAGCCTACCCCCTGGACGTAACATGGGACCCAAGATCACGAGTGATCTCAAGATAACCCTCTGGTATTGACATGACTTAAAAACTAAACAAAACATAATAACGGAAGCTTAACTGAAGTAATGAGCAACTAAACCTGTTAATCTAAGTAAAAGTCTAAGGATGAAAATCTGAATACAACTGAATATCTGACTCTATGTGTGAAAGCCTCTACTACTGGCGAGTTGCTGGGACAAGCCCCCAACTAACTCTAAATACTAAAATATTGAATACACAATCTAAATACTGAAATGAAACTAAATTTCAAGTCCTCGAATGAGGAGAACTCACCAAGCTGGATGGATGTGCTGCTGACCTACTAGCCACGAATACTAGCCACGAATTTGGGAGGGGGCTACAAGATCTACATCATAATAGGATGTAGCACAAAGAAGTATGTTGTCAATACTATGAAATGTATTGAGTATGTGAGATATGCATATGATATGATAAAGTATACTTGAAAGCACACTTAAAACTGAGATCATGCATAATTTGTGATAAAACATGCTTAAAATCTCCTTGAAGCTGAAATCATATGAAAATAGTAAAATTTGTAATGTAATGACTCAATGCAATATCATAAGCTAAAAACATAATCATAAGTAGTAAGTCTGAAATCTTAAAGAAAAGAGTCAATACATTTTTAAAATGTAAATTGTTTCTGTTGGAGGTTCTCTAAATGACATAGACCATGTGAGCTACATGGAATCCAATGTATATGCCCCATCGAAAGGACCCAATATACCTTGACAGGGTATAAAGGCACAATTGTGGCATGATCACTAAATCTGATTCCCAACTGAGGGGACTTAGAACCTATGGGGGCACGTAGTTCTGGGACTAAGGGTACTCTCACCCCATCTAACTCGGTGCTAAATACTACTCCCACAACATACTTATAGCTCATCTTATACTCTGGGCATATCTGATGCCAAATCTGTTTGAAAAGCATAAGGGTATAACTGATACCATGCAATTCACATAACTTAGGTAGACATATAGAGATGCCAAACCTCTTATAAACATAAGGACATATCTAATGGCATATAATGCATACTTCATAATCCTTAAAACTTAGCATAGCCATAATTCAAAATATACTTTTCTTTCTAAATTCATAACTTGAAGAATTAGACATGCAATTTCATGATAATAGAGGTCATGTTATCTAGACTTGCTAATTTTGCTTGAAAACATGCAATTCAATGGAATCATGCTAGAATTATCATCAAACATATGAGATCTTGAAAGTATGCAAGGAATCTTAATTAAAACATGGGTAATGATTAGGAAAATCATGAATTAACACTTTAAAACAAAACCCAAAACTTTTTTCCAATTTTGGTAAGAACTCTAATTTCATAAATCAAAGTAAAACTTGAGGATTTTGGGCATAATGGTGAAGGATTCCCTTATTGAATACCCACATACCTGAACTCGAAGCTTTTCTAGATTGGGACTTGAGGATGGAGACTTGGAGATGAAATCCTAACTTGAAGCTTGATAGGATGGAACCCATTTTCTTCTTTTGGAACTTGATTGAAAGAATGGGAGAGAATTTAGGCCAAGTGGGAATAAAAACCCTTCTAAATAGGCTTAAAATGACTTAGTATAGGAGTTAAAAGAGTGAGAAATTACAAAAATACCCTCAGACTTAAGTTTGGAAAAACTGATAAAATGACTCGGCTTCAGGGACCACGAGTCAGGTTATGGACCATCAAAGTAAATGATGGACCATCATCTGGTTCGTAGTTTCAGGAACCACTTTTGGGAGTCTACTGGATTCCATTCCACAAGTCACTCTATGGTCCGTGATTCTGAACGACGGACCGTCCTATGACTCGTGGTTTTGACTTTAGGAAATAAGGATCCTCTGACCCTCAGAAACTACGGATGGAAGGATGGGTCATGGAATAGGTTGACGGGTCGTCAACCCACTCATGGAATTTACAGGACTTATTACCTCTATGAAGGTGATTCCACGAGTTAAAGGATGGACCATCATTCAAAATGATGACCCGTCAAGTCACTCGTGGAATCTAGGGATCAAAAGCTGAATTTTGACAAACCACAGGTCACTCTGCGAACCGTGGTTTTGATCTATGGGTCGTGAAACAACCAGTGGTTTTGAAGATGAAAATTTTAAGGTTCAGGTCAGAAATCACGAGTCAAAGTACGGACCGTGGTTCAGAACCACAGTTCGTCATCCCGTCCGTAGTCACTGACAGCGCTGCAGTAAAATGCCCATAACATTTTACTCCGAACTCGTATTAATGCGCGGTCAATGGCATTGGAAATAAGACTCAAAAACCTTTAATTTGGTGGGTACTAGGTGACCTAAATCTTTAAATTTTAGGAGGAATAGTCGATTGAAATTGACCCTAATTTAGTCTTACATGAAAACTTACTTGGGTGAGGTGCTTGCAACTAAACTTGATGATAGGAGTTTCTTATGAACTTGATTTTCATTCAAAGCACTCACCACACTAGGGAAATAATCATTACACTCATGGTAAAGGTTCGGTTATTAGCTTAGGATTTTTGGGGTGTTACAGATAGAGTCATCCAAAAAGTTAAATGACTGTACAAGGGCTTGAGAGGAGCCCACTAGTGAATTAAAGTCTACCGATCCAAAGGCATGTACCATTTTCCACTCATGCAGTTGAGTCTACTGTAGAATGTGCTCTCAGACCCCCTTCCAGAAACCTTACTACGAATGGCACCTTAGCCAAAATTATGGTTTTCTAAGCACTTGGGTAGTATAGTCACTCAACAATTAGTGTGAATGGAGATATTATGGGCCATAAGTAGCAGAATTACCCCAAAACTAGATCTATGAATTCAGAAGTATAGTAGCTATAAGATGAGGATGGTGATGCTAGTTTTATAGAATTGACCTAGTAGGCTTGACATAATGTATGAGGAGAATTAAGTTGATTAATTTGCAATGAGTATGGTGGTGTAGGTAAGATGTTATATGACCCCTAGATGAATTGGTAAATTGTGACTAATGTTATGAAACAAAGAAGAGGGACTTAAGCATTAGAAAGGTAGATGTGTACCCAGAGTAGTATGTTGTTGCATGATGTTCAGGATATTATAGATAGACGATGTTGAGTCCCTTAGAATGGTTTTAATTCAGTTGATTTGGGTGGATGTGAACTTAGAGATGTGATGTTAGTAGATGAATAAGCAAAGGTCAAATTGCTAAGTATTAGAAGAAGTGGTTATATGTCTTCTAGTGATAGACTTAAGGGTAAAGAGGGATCTAAGAGATGCCTCAGAAGAAGACCTAGCAAGGGTTTTTCATCTTCAGTTATAGGCTATCAGGGAGAGTTTAGCATCCAGGAATACAGTGATACCCCAACATTACAAGAGTTAATTGATTTTGGCCTAGATGGGAGAGAGATCCACAGGCTTAGAGGGGTGACATTTGAGCTAATGGGGAGATGATAGAATGAAGAACCAAGTCGAGTCTTACAACTCAACTAGTATAGAATTTTAGAAAGGGCTATGATGGGATATCGATCCATTCTTATTCCAGTGGATTTCCTAGCACTTTAGTCAAGATGACACTATACTCAGACGTATTTGTGAAATATTTATGACTAATTTCATGTGCTCCATACAGATTCATGTCCATGCTCAGCTCCTAAAATAAACAGAAATTTCTCCAGACGGTGATTCTAGTCTTACTCTATGATTCTATGAATCCCAGCCTTATGCCATGAGACTCATTATATATGTAAACTAATGTCTCACAATATTCTCAATTCTATGTACTAGTTCAGTCCTCAAGATATGCCTAAATGGCTAATGAAATCATGCTACATCATGTATATGCCCATACAAGATTTCTTGAACAGTTCGTGCTTATGATTTCTTACTCTAACTATGATTCCTATGTCCAGGATGTGAGACACTCAGGCCTTTGTACTTGACTTATCAGCCTCATCTTGAGTGGATAGATCACACTAAGTGTAAGTCAAGACTGATCAGTATTCCTTCATTAATCATGCTCATGCTCCCACTCTATTCCTTTCGTGATCTTGTTTTTTGTCGTCACAACTGTTAGTGGAAGAAGCTAAGTAGTAACCTAGATGGGAAGTACTAGATTTTCCCTTTTTGGTGTCCTTTTGTATAAGTTTTTGCAGTTATAGTTTCTAGATATGCTAGGGAAGAGGATAGAAGCCTCATACAGTTCCAGCTATAAACAATTCATAAGATGGTCATATTAATAGGCTTGAATGTCGTGGTGAAATACATGTGGGCCTTTGTTTTGTGCACTAGTGAAAATTTTAGTTGCAAATTGTAAGTGTGGTATTCAGAGGAGTTGGTGTAGTTAAAAAGGGAATACATGTGGGAATAGTCTTGTTCTTACTCCCTGTCCAGGGTGCTCATACCTTATGTCTAGTAGCTTCAGCCAGCAAGATAGTAGACTCCTCTTATCAGACCAGTTCAGACCTGTCGGTAATCATTCCTAAGGCAAGAAAGCCTTACTTTTAGTTCAGTCCATGCTAGTAAGTTCAGTCTAGAAGAGAATAGCTTTCTCGTACAGTTACTTCTCTCAGTTTTATGTTCCTTTCAGCTAACTATGATTTCTAAGAATGCATTCGTTCTTTTTATGAGTTTCAGTTCAGTCCCTACTCTTACTCCATACCAATTAGCATGTTGTATATTCAGTTTCATATCCTATCGGTGCTCTTATGCTCTCAGTATGCATATAGGTCTCACGAATCTATCCTAGTTCATATTTCAGTCAGAAATCAATTACCATGCTAGTAATCCAGCTTTTAGAACTCAAATGGTGGGATTTCATCTCTTTCTCGACCATCTCAGCTTAGTAAGACTTCATTCGAGGACGAACAATCCCAAAGGGGAGATATTATAACACCCTAAAAATTCTAAGCTAAGATCCAAACCGTTTTCATATATTGTTAGATCCAAACCAGATGATTTCAATTGTAAATAGGTGTTGATATCAATACTTATGTGTGGGAAGTGTATTAGATATGAACTAGGGTCATAAATAACCTCTAGCTTAAAGTTGAGTTGAAAGCTTCCTTACCAATTGAGATTTAGTGTAAGCTTTTTTAAGGGTCAACTTAAAATGATCATAACTCCTTGAATATGAATAAAATGATCATAACTCCTAGAATATGAATGGTTAGGTAGCCTAGTACCCACTAAATTAAAGGACTTTGAATCTTCTTTCTAACGCCACCGAACGCTCATTTATACGAGTTTGGAGTAAAATGTTATCAGTAATTTATTAAAATGTATTTGTCTGTCAAACTGACAGATAGAAACCACAAGAGGAATCCACGGCTCATAGATCAAACCATGTATCATGGATTGCACTCGTGGAAATCAGTCCTGCAAATTGATTTTTTACCTGAAAACCATAAGGGGATTCCACGGGTCGTGGAATAATCCATGGGTCCTGAAATTAACTCGTGGAAATCAATTCAGAGCCCAGAAGAGTGGTCTCAGAACCATGACCTCAATCCACGAACAGCGATCCATTCTACGAGTCGTGGTTCATGTCTGTGAAACCTAGCAATGCATTTTTTTCACCAGTTTTTACTTAGTTTCCTTAGGGGTATTTTAGACTTTTCCCATCTTGCTTTTAATTCCGATACTAAGTCGTTTTAGCCTATTTTAAGTGGGATTTAAAGGGAGTTATGACTAAGTTCCCTGATTTTCTTAATTAGAAATCTTAAGTCTGAAAAGAAAAGAAAAAGAGCGTTCTCTCAGGCCTAGGGTTCTTCTCCAAAGCTTCAAACTTCAGTTTCAGTTCAAGATTCTCCATTAAACAGGTATGTGGGATTTCAATGAGGGTTTCCTTTCACCCTCATGCCCAAAGTTTCAGATTTTCAGTAAGATTTTACAAGTTATGATTCTAGGGTTCTTACCCAAATATATGTTTCACTATGTATTCGAGTTCTTAAGAATTCTACATAACTGCTACCCTTGTTAGCACGATTTTTATATGAATTCTTGCAATTAGATTTCAAAACCCAAGACTTTTGGGAGAAGTAAGTTTTAGCCTGATTTTGTAGATATTTTCTTAAAATCTCTGGAATTTAGATGAATCAGACTTAGCATGGATTTGACAGCATCTTCTGCATGAATTAGCTTTCTTTTTAAAAACTTAGCATAAAATTATAGTATTTTCAAATGAATGAAATTCTCTTCAGAATTTAGCCTAATCTACTAGCACTCAGTTTTAAAGCATGAAATTACCCAGTTATAAGCCTATAACTTTCAGAAAAATAGAATGCTTTCAGTCTTAGTATTATTTTGCATTCTCAGAAAGTCAGTATTTTGAGCTATCCAGTACATCAGTTTATTTATTTATTAATATTCATTTGGGAGTAGAATTAGCACCGAGCAGATGAGGGGATGAAGGCTCACTCGTCAGTTTAGGCTTAGATCTTTAGCAGCAGTCCCTAAGTCCCAGAACTACAGCGCAACCGTAGGTTATATAGGGGTCACCAGTAAGTTTAGGTTTGACACCCTAGTCCTTGTTGGACATCAGATTAGTGGATCCACGCCAGAAAATGTTTGTACCCTTGGCAAGGTATGAACACCCTCCCGGCCAGGGTTACAGGTTGGCTCCATAGATAGCTCAGCTTGGGGTATGTCGGTTAATAGTAGCTCCCACAGTTTATATTCATTATTGCATAACCTTGTATTCAGTTCAGTACAATATTATACAGTTGCATGTTTATATATACTTGGTCATTGCATCAACTTATATCTTTCAGCCTTCATTCAGACAGTATATCAGTATTTTTAGCATGCTTAGTAAACATGACTTTTGGCATGACTCATAGTTTTCAGCTCAGTTGCACTACTTCATGACTTACAAACACAATTCATCCTTTTAGTCCATGGAACTCCAAGTAACAGTTTAACTTATCTTTAAATATTATGATCCCACAGTTACAATTCAGAAACATGATTTACATTTTCTTCAGTAAAAGAGCTTATGTTCTACAATTTGACTTATGCATCTTCAAATATCTATACTTAGTCCAGTTTTCAGCCATGCTTTTAGCATACACGTATTTCTCATGATTTCAAAGTTAGTGCATTATCTCACATGCTCAGTATATTCAAAGTACTGATCACATACTTTCTTATGCTGCATCCTTTTGATGATGCAGGTTTTAGTACTAGCTCCCAGGATCATGGTCAGACAAATCAGAGACTCCAGTCAGTAGGGAACAAGTTCTTTTTTTTTTTAGAACTTCAGTCAGTTAGTAGTTTTAGTAGTTAATTCAGTTATTATACATTGATGTAAGATAATTGGTGGTCATGTCCCTGCTAACTGTAGTCAGTGTTAGTAAAGGCTTCATAGACAGTCAGTTCGTTAGTTGTATCAGTTTTCAAATGACTATGTATTTCAGTTTGTAAAGTTCAGTTTATTACAGTACTCTTCAAGAGCTCGCATTTGTTTCAGCTTCTGCATAATGCTTTTTTCAGTTTACATATTTTTATTCAGTTGCTCATGAAGTATGCCAGTGTGAGGGTTAACTTGGGGCCACTTGTGGTTCTAGGTCCCATGTTATGTCTAGGGTGTAGGATCGGGGCGTGACAAGTTATGTGGTCAATATCGAGGCAAACCTTAATGGTCCATGCCTAAGACTTGAGAAGCTTGATCTTGTTTTGATTGACAAATTCCCTTGATTTTGAAGGAGAAATGAAGTCTTTTTGATGAATGTTTTGAAACGATCAATTGCCTTGAGAATGTTGTGGTCCAAATTGAGATGAGCATTGTAGTTGAGTCTTTTGTTTGAGTTTTTTATTTGTTATTTTTCTTAGTTTTTAGAATAGATTAATCTTGTGTCCCTGATTGAGTCTTAGAGTATAATTCATTCCTTACCTTGTGAGTAGATTGCTTGAGGACAATTAATAGTTCAAGTTTGGGGGTTTGATAAGTTGGTTATCTACCCATTAATTGAGCCTTTATTTATGAATTATTGCTATGTTGTGATGAGATTTAGAGGTTCTTATGGACTTTATTGATATGAATATAGGTACTCTTGGTCAGAAGTGGAAAATAAGGAAATTGACCCAAAAGATCTTTAAAAGAGTTGAAGTGTGAAGATGAGCAAACGATATGAAAAATTTGTTGAGAGGTGCGGTTGTCGTGCGATACACATAATGTGATGTGCACAATGCCTGGTGTGGTCTGCACCTCCCTTTGCATGACGCTCGAAGATCAAGCTAAGTCACTGGTCTGCTAGTACAGAGTTGTGCGACGCGCATAATGAGACGTGCGATCACATATCGTGCCGCACATCTCGCAAGGTGCATTTTTGTCCACTTTTATGTCATAATTTGTGAACCTTCTAAAACCCGATTTGGGCATAGTAATCAATAGTTCTGATAGTTTTGGATAGTTCTTGAAGTTTTGAACAAGTTTTATCTTCCAAGGAAAGATAGAGGGTTTCACTCCATTCCCTTCATATTTAACCTTGGATTCACCATTATTGTACAATTGAGCTTGGTTATTAAAAATTATCTTCATTAATGAAAGGGAATTTGAATTACCCATTTGGTATTACCTCTTATTCCTTTAGAATGAGTGTTGGTTTCCTTATCTAGAGGTGTGTTGATGATGGATGTTTAAATTTGGGTATGAGTCTTGTTTAATTATTCTTATAATTGCTAAATTGATATAGGTCTAGTGAATTCTCCATGTTTTAACTCTAAAATTAATGGTTGCAAACATTGATTGAAATTACTTGATTGTGTTCTTTCTTGAGAAAGAGGTTCATAATTTCGGATGAGAATTCACTAGTGGGTACTTGGGATTTCCAATTAGGTTGAGGCTAGAAATAACTCAATTCGCCAGAAAACACCCATTTAAGAGTTTAAGCTAGAGATAGTGTGACTTCCCCAAGCTAAAATTGGTTGGTTATTGTTGAAACCATGGTGCTTGAACAAAGACCATTCGAAATATATTTGTTGGATTGAGAGATTGACAAATATAGCTAAAACCAATGCTACTCGTATCATTTTTTAAGAATTTTCATAATTGAACAAGTACCTTGTCCCATGTTTGAATCCCATCGTATCACATCCCTACTCATCCTCTCTCTTGATACAAATCCGCATTTATTATATTTACTTTTTGGAATTGCAATTGTGACAGATTCCCAATTTTCTGATTTCCCCCCTTTTACTTTTATTGTTGTTTGAACGAATACGCTATTGGTGATTGATATGCGACACTCTTATAGGCAACTCTACCATTCTTTGTGGGATCGACCCCGATTTTAATCGCAAATATAAATTTTATTTTGCTCTGACAATCGCTATCACCTTTATATGGAGAGTGTTACTTGAGCATTATCATCCTCGAAGAAATTCTCAGATGAAAATCAAAGTGTTGACACTGTACCTTTAGAGAAGAGATTTTTGAGAGCACTTGTGACTATGTGCTTGAGTCTACGGTGATGATAAATGGGAAGAGAAGCCAAGATTAATGGAGGGGAAGATCAAGAGAGAGTACTGGTGATCGTGATTATGGGAGTGATGAAGAGTAATTTGAGGGAGATGAGCAAATTTGAGTCAAATTGACTTTATTTTTGTTAAAAGTTATCAAGCAAAGGTTAGGGTATGCAGGTAAAGAAGAAAAGGGAAGCCAGGTCGGGTTCAGGTAATTTTTTTAGAAATTTTGCACATAAAACCCTAGACCCAGTTCAGTAACATACTTGGAATCCATGAGTGAAAATTACGCTCCATCGATTGAAATTAGGGGTCGTTGATCCACTCATGGATCTGAGTTTCTCATCTTTTTATTGCAAGACATCTATGAGTGACTTTATGCTCTTCCATTCAAGAGTACGGACCATCCTATAACTCGTAAAATATCATTTGAGGGTTAACATTTTGAGATTGAAAACATTGGGTTAGTTCCACGAGTCGTCAAGATCATTTATGACCTGTCATCCAACTCGTAGAACAACCCTTTTCTTTCACCAACAACACTTTGTTTCCACATTTTGTTTTGGTGTCCCCGCACACTAGCAAACATCAAACCTGTCCAAAAATCAAAGGAAAAAAAGTAAAGTATCTTAGATTGCCTCCCAAGCAGCGTCAGATTTAACATCGTGGCACGAAGTAAGTTACTTGACTACTTA
This sequence comes from Jaltomata sinuosa, assembly GCA_003996215.1. Classification (NCBI taxonomy): domain Eukaryota; kingdom Viridiplantae; phylum Streptophyta; class Magnoliopsida; order Solanales; family Solanaceae; genus Jaltomata; species Jaltomata sinuosa. Next base: position 18,697 of record QJPP01003943.1, on the reverse strand, counting down.
GACTTCATCAAGTTACCCCTTAGATTGCCTCCCAAGCAGTGGATTATTTAATGTCACAACACTATGCAAGTACCTTGATTACTCAGACTTTATCAAGGTACACAAGATGGATCACTTTTACCTCATTTGGATTTCAAAGTATAGCTTAACGTGCTGTCCATTCACCTTAAAATTTCTGCCTTCTGGCCCTTCAAGTTTGATGGCCCCATATGTGAATACTTCGACCACCTTAAATGGTCCATCCCATCTTGACTTCATCTTGCAAGGAAACAAACGAAGTCTGGAATTGAAAAGCAAGACTAAATTCCCAGGGATGATCTCCTTTTTTAGAATCTTCTTGTCATAGTACAACTTCATCCTCTCTTTGTATAGTGATGCACTCTCATAGGCATAAAGCCTGCACTCATCCATCTTATTTAGTTGCTCCAGCCTCAAGTTAGAGGCTTCATTCCAGTTTAGATTCAGTTTCTTCAGCGCCCAAAGTACCTTGTGCTCTAATTTAACCTGAAAGTGACAAGCCTTGCCAAACACCAACTGATAGGGAGACATCCCTACTGGTGTTTTGAAAGTTGTTCTGTAAGCCCATAAAGCATCATTTAGATTTCTCAACCAATCTGTCCGGTTGGCATTCATAGTCTTTGCTAAGATGGTCTTTATCTCTCGATTGGAGACCTCAACTTGCCCACTTGTCTAAGGATGGTAAGGTGTATAAACCTTGTGATTGACTCCATACTTGGCCAACAATGCACTGAACATTCGATTAAAGAATTGAGAACCACCATCACTGATAATAGCTCACGGAGTGCCAAATATGGAAAACATATTCTTTTTCAAGAATGTAGTGACACTCTTTCCTTCATTGTTGGGTAGGGAAGTAGCTTACAACCACTTAGACACTTGATCCACAACAATCAATATGTACTTTTGTCCATGTAAGCTAACAAAAATACCCATAAAGTCAATACCCCATACATCAAACAAGTCTATCTCAAGGATTAGGGTCATCAAAAACTCATGCTTTCTAGATATGTTCTCTTGGCATTGGCACTGATCAGATGACTTGACATAATCATCAGTGTCTTGGAGGATGGTGGAATAATAATACCCACTCTGAAGTAATTTCTGTGTTGTTCTGATGGTGCCATTATGTCCACCATAAGGAGAGGAATAGCATGTCTCCAGAATATACAATGTCTCAGCCTCAACCACACACCTCCTATTCACATTATCAACATAAATCCGGAACAAGTATGGATCATCCTAATCAAACTTCTTCACATCATGGAGGAACTTCCTTTTTTTGTTGAAGTTCAGGTCTTCAGGCATCATGTCACTCGCCAAATAGTTTGCAAAATTAGCGAACCATGGAATAATATCTTGAGAGGCTACTAATGAATATTCATCAGGAAACACTTTATTAATCTCAAGCTCACCCTTAGGTCCCCCTTCTTGCTCCAACCTTGACAAATGATCTGCAACCTGATTTTCTGTCCCTTTTCGGTCCTTTACTTCAAAAATAAATTCTTGCAACAATAGGACCCATCTAATTAGCCCGATCTCTGCATCTTTCTTCGCCATGAGATACCAGATTATTGCATGGTTAGTATGGATCATAATCATGGTACCTAACAAATAAGCTCTAAACTTCTCAAATGCATAAACCACAACTAACAATTCCTACTCAGTAACAATATATTTTGTCTAAGCCACATTCAGTGACTTGCTAGCATGGGGTGAGAAATTTTCTCTCTTTGCTGCCCCAAAACAGCACCTAAGGCTAACCCTCTAGCATTACACATCACCTCAAAAGGTAGAGACCAATTCAGTGCATTAATGATGGGTACTGAGATGAGCTTTTACTTCAGGCATTCAAATGCCTACAAATAGGCATCATGAAACATGAACTTTGTGTCCTTCCAAAGTAGCTTACACAAGAGATTTGCAATCTTTGATAAAGTGATGGCTGAATCCAGCATGCCCAAGAAAACTATGAACACCCTTCACCAAAATCGGAGGAGGCAACTTGGCAATGACTTCTATCTTGGCTTTGTCCACCTCTATCCCTCTTTTGGAGATTTTATGTCCCAACACTATACCTTCTTTCACCATGAAGTGGAACTTCTCCCAGTTCAGCACAAGGTTGGTCTCTTCACACTATTTCAGTATTTTTACCAAGTGATCAAGGCAAGCTTCGAAAGAGTCACAAACAAATAAGAAGTCATCCATAAATATTTCGATTGTATCCCCCACCTTGTCAGAAAACAATAGTCATTATTCTTCTCTGAAAAGTGGCTGACCCATTACACAACCCAAATGACATCCTCTTAAATGCAAAATCAACATAAGGGTAAGTGAAGGTGGTCTTTTCTAGATCTTCCATTCAGCTGAATCCACACTAGTAAGTTCAGTTTAGAAGAGAATAGTTTTCTCGTACAGTTACTCCTCTCAGTTTTATGTTCCTTTCAGTTACTGTGATTTCTAAGAATGCGTTCATTCTTTGTGAGTTTCAGATATGTCCCTACTCTCAATTCAGACCAGTTATCATGTTGAATATTTAGGTTCATGTCCTATCAGTGTTCATATACTCTAAATATGTATACATGCCTCACGAACCTAGCTCAGCTCATATTTCAGTCAAAATTCAGTTGCCATGTCAGTACTCCAAATTTTAAAACTCAGTCAGTGGGATTATAGCCCTTTCCCCACAAATTCAGCCTAGCTAGTCTTCATTCGAGGACGAATGATCTCAAGGGGGAGATATTGTTACACCCCAGAAATTCTAATCTAAGATCTGAACCGTTCTTCATATATGGTTAGATCCAAACCAATGAATTTTCTATGAATACAAGCATTAATATCAATTCATAAGTTTGGAGGTGTATTAGATATGAATTAAAGTCATAAAGAACCTCTAGCTCAAAGTTAAGTTGAAGTCTTTCTACCGATTAAGTTTTTATGTAAGTTCTAACTAGGGTTAAATTCAGATGACCATTTATCCTAGAATATGAAAATTTAGGTGGCCTAGTACTCACCAAATTAAAGGTATTTTAATCTTCTTTCCAACGTCACCAACCACTCGATAATCCGAGTCCGGAGTAAAATGTTATGATCATTTTAGTGAAGCACTATCAACTGTCAAAATCTGACGGGCTGGCCGACAGGCGTGGGAATTCTAACGGGCTGGCCCATGGTGACCAAGATGGCCCGTGGTGGCAGGGCGTGGGAACCAACCAGTGAGCCTTTTTGACCCCTATAAGGCCGACGGATGGGTCCGACGGCCCATGGGAGCCACGATGACCCGTGGGAAGCGTCGTCCAGCGAGTTTTCTGCATTGTTTTCAGCAGTTAAGTTAGGGGTAGTTTGGTCCTTTCCCCATGTCTTTTAAGCACCCAAAGGGGTTATTCCATAGAAAAACATCAAATAATTTCTAGAATCATTCTCTCAAAACTCTAAGGCAAGACACCTAGGGTTTCAAGCAAGCAAGAGCATATAAGCTCAAGCAAGAAAGTCTCTCAAGGGTTTTCCTTCAGATTTCTTCTCCAAGTTTTCATCCCCCAGTTCCAGCCTAGAAATTCTTCAGTAAACAGGTATGTGGGTATTCAATCAGGATCTCCTTTCACCCTCATGCCGAAAGATCAATTTTCAGTTATGATTTCTACAAATCTATGATTATAGGGTTCATACCCAACCATGCATGTTTTACAGAATTGAACTCCTTATGATTTAATATGTTCCCGTACATGTTTTAAGAGATATTTCATGAAGTTTTACAGATATTTTCTTAAAATTCTTAGAGTTCAGATAAAGCAGGCTTATCCTGGATTTACAGAATCTTCTGAATGAATTAGCTTTCTTTCCAAGAACATAGCATGAACTTGTAGTGTTTTCACATGAAGTAGCTTTTCTTCAGAATTCAGCCTAGTCTACTAGTACTCAGTTTTAAAGCATAAAATCAGTCAGTTATCTACCTGTAACTTTTCAGAAATAGAATGCTTTCAGTCTTAGCATTATGTTGCATTCTCAGATGATTATTAGTATTTGAGCTATCCAGTATTTCAGTTTGTATTCATTGCTTATACATTCAATTGGGAGTAGGCTTAGTACTGAGTGGACGAAGGGATAAAGGCTCTGCTGTCAGATTAGGATGAGACCTTTAGTAGTAGTCCCTAAGTCCCAGAACTACGACACCACCATAGGTATAAAGGGGTCAGCTGTCAGCTTTAGGCTGGTCACCCTTGTACCTTATGTACATCAGTTTAGTGGATACACGTCAGATTTGTTTTAGCCTTTATACCCTGACAAGGTATATTGGGCCATTTTTTGATAGGGATTATATGTCAAACTCCATGTTTAGATCACATGGTTATATGTCGGTTAATAGTATCTTCAACAATCCCACAGTCTATATTCAATATTGCATGACCTTGTATTCAGTTATCCAGTTCAGTTCAGTATTATACAGTTACATATTTATATACTTGGTCATTGCATCAGCTTATATCTTTCATCTTGCATTCAGTACAGTATATCAGTATTTTCAGCATGTTCAGTAGAAGAAACTCCCCTAAGGATTTACTTTAAACATGGACTTTTAGCTTGACTCATGGTTTTCAAATCAGTTGCACTATTTCATGATTTTCAGACATCATTCATCCTTTCAGTCTATGGATCCCCTAGTAACAGTTTTACTTATCTTAAAATATCATGATCTCACAGTTATAGTTCAAAATATGATTTATACCCTCTTCAGCAAAAGAGATTATATTCTACAGTTTGACTTATGCATTCTCAGACATCTATGCTTAGTCTGATTTTCTGCTATGCTTTCAGTATATACATGTTTTTTCATGATTTTTAGTTAGTGCATTATCTCACATGCTAAGTACATTCCATAGTAGTGACCGCATACATTCCTTGTGCTACATCATTTTATGATGTAGGTCTCACTGCTAGCTCCCAGGATCATGTTCAGATAGATCGCAACTTCTAGTCAGCAGTTGAGGATGAGTTCTCCTTATTCGGGAACTCCAGTCAGTAGTAGTCATAGCAGTTTATACTCAGTTTGATATATTGATTAGAGATAGTTAGGAGTCATGTCTCGGCTAACTATAGTCAGTGTTAATAGAGTCTTCATAGAGAATTAGATAGTCGGTCAGTTAGTTGTATCAGTTTTCAAATGCTCTTGTATCTCAGTTATGAAAGTTCCTTTTGTTATAATATTTTTAAAGATCTCAGCATATTTCAGCTTCTGCATTATCTTTCGGTCTATATTTCAGCAGTATGCCAGGCCATGGGTTAGCTTGGGGTCACTTGTGACTCTAAGCACCGTGTCACGTCTAAGGTGTAGGCTCGGGGTGAGACAAACTTGGTATCAGAGAATTGAGTTCAAGTGTCCTAGGGTGTCTGTGAAGTCGTGTCCAGTAGATTCTTGCTTATGGGTGTGTTGTGCACCACACTTATAATCAGGAGGCTACAGGAAATTTAGGAAATGTTTCCCTTCTTTCATACTCTAAATCGTGTAGTAGAACTTTTCCTTCAAAAATATATGCAGATTCATACGTTAATCCAATTCCTCCAATCATGCCTCATCTTTGAGGTGATGAGAATAGTAAAGTTCAGATTCCTATCAGTAAGATGCTTTTAGATAGAGCCATTAGAAAGTTGAGAGACTGCACCAGGGCTGAAAAGGAGCTCACTAGTGCGTAAAGTCTACCAATCCAAAAGCATGTATCATTTTTCATTCGCGCAGATTGAGCCTGTAGTAGAATGTGCTCTCAGACCCTCTTCTAGAAACTTTACTATGAATAGTGTCTTAGCCAAAAATTATGGTTTCCTAAGCGTTAAGGTAGTACAGTCACTCAAGAGTTAGTGTAAATTGGGATGTTATGGGCGATAAGTAGCAAAATGACCCCAGAGCTAGGTGTATGAATTTAGAAGTATAGTAGCTATAAGATGAGGATGGTGATGCTAGTTTTATGAAAGTGACCTAGTAGGCCTTACCTACCTTGTGTAGAGATTTAAGTTGATTAACTTGCCATAAAGTGTGGTGGTGCAGATATGATGTATACGTGACCCCTAGATGAATCAGAAAATCTTGACTAAGTCACGAGGTAAAGAGGAACCTTAAGCGTTAGAAAGATAGATGTATACCCAGAGAAGTTTGTTGTTGCATGATATTCCAAGATCTTATGGTACTATGTGTGACTAGTTTAGAAATTCTCATGTTGTTGATTTTGGAGAAGGCCTTGTGTATATTATATGGTGTTCTTAAGAAATGAATTCAGGGGAGTATAGATATACGATGTTGATACCCTTAGTATGAATTTAGTTCAGTTGTTTTGGGTGGATATTGTAACACCCAAGATCTCAGACCGACATTTAAAACCTAGAAACACAGAAGAAAAAAAACTCAGAAATTCACCTACAGTGTCACCCCCCACGGGCTGAACCATGGGCGTCGCAAGTCTGAAGGCCTATCAGGATCATCGTGGGAAGAGCCCAGTGGCTTTGTACAGCCAGCTTCAGCCCAATGGAAGTCCGATGGGCCGTGGGACAAGCCATGGGAAAACTGCCAGTGCACACCCCAGACCTCATCTGTCCAGATGGGCAGTCACCACGGCCATCGTGGATGCTACAAGCCATGGGAACTGTCGTGGGCACTTTCTAGCGTACAAGACCAGCCTGGTCCTTTCTGACGCCCGGGTCCGACAGGTCGTCACAAGTCCAACTCCCGTTGGATAGCCCATTCGGCGAAGGAAATATCTGCAATTTTCTTTTAGGTCAGGGGCATTCTAGTACCTTCCCTACTAATTTAACTCCTACATTCCAAACTTAGAGGGCTCATTTTTTAACTAAGGGGGAGATGATGGAATGAGGAACCAATTCGAGTCTTGCAACTCAACTAGTATGGAATTCTAGAAAGATCTATGATGGGATATTAATCCATTCTTATTCTAGCGGATTTCCTAGCACTTCTGCCAAGATGACACTATACTCAGAAATTTTTGTGCCATATTCATGACTAAGTTTATGCACTCTATACAAATTCATGTCCACGCTCAGCTCCTAAACCAAACAGAAATTTGCTTCAGACAGCAATCCCAATTTTACTTTAAGATTCCATGAATTTCAGCTTTATGTCAAGAGACTGATTACATATAATCCTATCTCTCACAATATGCTCAGTTCTATGCCCTTTATCCTCAAGTTATGCCTTAATGGCTAATAGAACCAGGCTATATAATGTAGTTGCTCAGATCAGATCTTTTTAACGACTCGTGCTTATGATTTCCTTTCTCAAACTTTATGTACTTACACCCAAACTAGTGATGGGTGGTTATAACATGTATTCTCAGAATAATCCTCTATTTAGGCCTTATGTGCTTAGTAAATGAAGTACTCATGCCCTTTGCACTCATTCCCCTCAGTATCATCTTAAGTGACTAAGTCCCGCTAGGTATGTGTTAAGATTAAGCAATACCCCTTATCCTTGTTAATGATGCTCAGTTCAGATTCAGTGTTCACAGCCAAGAGTAGGCCTCTAGTTGTAGGTCAGGTATCAAACTAGCATTACCATGGTAGGTGTAGCACTTTGTGCCCCAAGTTAGGTTTGAACATAGTGAAATCAAGCAATTATGCTCAGACCTCAGTAGTTATATGTTCTAGTTTTACACTTATGGTTCGTGCTCAACTGCCTCTTCATGATTTTGCGAGAGTCCTCATAGCAGACCAGTTCAAACCTGCCAGTATCCATTTCCTAAGACCAAGAGGCTTTCCATTCAGCTTAATCCACACTAGTAAGTTTAGTTTAGAAGAGAATAGTTTTCTCGTACAGTTACTCCTCTCAGTTTTATGTTCCTTCCAGTTACTATGATTTCCAAGAATGTGTTCATTCTTTGTGAGTTTATGATATGTCCCTACTCTTAATCCAGACCAGTTATCATGTTGGATATTTAAGTTCATGTCCTATCGGTGTTCATATGCTCTCAATATGTATACATGCCTCACGAACCAGCTCAGCTCATATTTCAGTCAGAAATCAGTTGCCATGTCAGTACTCCAACTTTTAAAAATCAGTTAGTGGGATTATAGCCCTTTCACCACAACTTCAGCCTAGTTAGTCTTTATTCGAGGATGAATAATCCCAAGGGGGAGATATTGTAACATCTCAGAAATTCTAAGCTAAGATCCGAACCATTCTTCATATATGGTTAGATCCAACCCGATGAATTTATATTAATACAACTATTAAGATCAATTCTTAAGTTTTGAGGTGTATTAGATATGAATTAGTCATAAAGAACCTGTAGCTCAAAGTTAAGTTGAAAGTCTTTCTACCGATTAAGTTTTCATGTAAGTTCTAACTAAGGTCAACTTCATATGACTATTTCTCCTATAATATAAAGAGTTAGGTGTCTTAGTACCCACCAAATTAAAGTTATTTGAATCTTCTTTTCAACGCCACTGATCGCTCGTTAATCCGAGTCTGGAGTAAAAAGTTATGAGAAATTTTGGGAAGCACTGTCAGCTGTCAAAATCTGACGGGATGGCCGACGGGCGTGGAAATTCTAATGGGCGTCCCCGAAGCCCGTGGTGACCATGACGGACTGTGGTGTCAGGGCATGGGAACCAATCCATGAGCCTTTTTGACCCCTCTAAGGCTGACGGATGGGTCCGACGGCCCGTGAGAAGCATCGTTCGGTAAGTTTTCTGCATTGTTTTTAGTAGTTAAGTTAGGGGTAGTTTGGTCCTTTTCTTACCTCAGTCCTTTACCCACATCTTTTAAGCACCCAAAGGGGGTTATTCCTCAGAAAAACATTGAACAATTTCTAGAATCATTCTCTCAAAACTCTAAGGCAAGACACCTAGGGTTTCAAGCAAGCAAGAGCATAGAAGCTCAAGCAAGAAAGTCTCTCAAGGGTTTTCCTTCAGATTTCTTCTTCAATTTTTCATCCCCTTGTTCCATACCTAAAAATTCTTCAGTAATCAGGTATGTGGGTATTCAATGAGGACCTACTTTCACCCTCATGCCTAAAGATCAGTTTTCAGTTATGATTTCTACAAATCTATGATTCTAGGGTTCATATCCAACTATGCATGTTTTACAGAATTGAACTCCTTATGATTTAATATGTTCCCGTATATGTTTTAAGAGATATTTCATGAATTTTTACAGATATTTTCTTGAAATCCTTAGAGTTCAGATAAAACAGGCTTAGCCTAGATTTACAGAATCTTCTGCATGAATTAGCTTTCTTTTCAAGAATATAGCATGAAATTGTAGTGTTTTCACATGAAGTAGCTTTTCTTCAGAATTCAGCCTAGTCTACTAGTACTCTGTATTAAAGCATGAAATCAGTCAGTTATCAGCCTGCAGAGTTTCAAAAGAATAAAATGCTTTCAGTCTTAGGATTATGTTGCATTCTAAGATGATCATCAGTATTTGAGCTATCCAGTATTTCAGATTGCATTCATTACTTATACATTCAGTTGGGAGTAGGCTTAGTACTGAGTGAACGAATGGATGAAGGCTCTGCTGTCAAATTAGGCTGAGACCTTTATTAGTAGTCCCTAAGTCCCAGAACTACGACACCATCGTAGGTATAAAGGGGTCAGCTGTCAGCTTTAGGCTGGTCACCCTTGTACCTTATGTACATCAGTTTAGTGGATGCACGTCACATATGTTTTAGCCTTTATACCCTGGCAAGGTATATTGGGCCATTTTTTTATAGGGATTATATGTCGAACTCCATGTTTAGCTCACATGGTTATATGTCGGTTAATAGTATCTCCCACAGTCCCACAGTCCATATTCATTATTGCATGACCTTATGTTCAGTTATCCAGTTCAGTTCAGTATTATACAGTTACATATTTATATACTTGGTCATTGCATCAGCTTATATCTTTCATCTTGCATTCAGTACAGTATATCAGTATTTTCAGCATGTTCAGTAGAAGAAACTCCCCTAAATATTTACTTTAAACATGGACTTTTAGCTTGACTCATGGTTTTCAGATCAGTTGCACTATTTCATGATTTTCATACATCATTCATCCTTTCAGTCTATGGATCCCCTAGTAACAGTTTTACTTATCTTAAAATATCATGATCTCACAGTTATAGTTCAAAATATGATTTATACCCTCTTCAGCAAAAGAGATTATATTCTACAGTTTGACTTATGCATTCTCAGACATCTATGCTTAGTCCAATTTTCTGCTATGCTTTCAGTATATACATGTTTTTTCATGATTTTTAGTTAGTGCATTATCTCACATGCTAAGTACATTCCATAGTAGTGACCGCATACATTCCTTGTGTTGCATCATTTTATGATGTAGGTCTCAGTGCTAGCTCCCAGGATCATGTTCAGACAGATCGCAGCTTCTTGTCAGCAGTTGAGGATGAGTTCTCCTTATTCGGGAACTCCAGTCAGTAGTAGTCATAGCAGTTTATTCTCAGTTTGATATATTGATTAGAGATAGTTTGGGGTCATGTACCGGCTAACTATAGTTAGTGTTAATAGAGGCTTCATACACAGTTAGACAGACGGTCAGTTAGTTGTATCAGTTTTCGAATGCTCTTGTATCTCTGTTATGAAAGTTCATTTTGTTATAATATTTTTAAAGAGCTCAGCACATTTCAGCTTCTGCATTATCTTTCGGTCTATATTTCAGCAGTATGCCAGGCCATGGGTTAGCTTGGGGTCACTTGTGACTCTAAGCACCGTGTCGCGTCCAAGGTGTAGGCTCGGGGCGTGACAATCCGACACACGCAGCTAAAATCCCCTGGTCCTGGATCGACAGGGTCCATGGAGGTCTACTCGTAGACCACATACTAAAACCGCAAATCTCAAGAAGTAACTCAATAGATGGAACATCGTAGTACGTGCCCAGCTTCAACCCGAGTCTAAATCAGTAGTAGTAATCTCAAAGACCCTCTCAAAGGATGCCCGAAGTATATTCGGGTCTAAAATTGGTAATAAAGCCTCAGTAACACTCTCGAAGGATGCCCGGGGTGTAGCGGTGTCTAAAACCATCATAAAATATGTCTAGTACTTCGGCACAACCGAGTCTAGTATCAGTAATAAATCAGTGAGGAAAATAGCGTAGTAGCACTTTTATCTCGAGAAAATCCACTAGTCAATACCAAAACTCGTTTGATCATCATTTATATTGAAAACGGGCCCTCAAGGCCATGCACAGTTTAGAAAACCGGTGATAGTGGGCCCGAAACCAAAATAGTGGTAAAACATGCAGAAAATCCTTTTTCATGAATGTTATGCTCACAGACAATAAAGTTAGCCCAAAGTTGCTCATAAACCTTCCTATCGGCCCTGCACAGGCTCAACAACTCTACAACAGACATAAACAGCATAGAATAATATCTCTATGTCCGGGACTTGGGACGTTCTCAAATAACCCACCATCTATGTTCCAGAGTCAGAACAAGGATGCACAGAACCACAAGGGTAATATACAATACTACACGAATACTACAAACAATGTATGAAATAAATGGATAGAAAAGGCGGGCAAGGTCTGAGGGTACCAACCTAGAAAACCAACCCAAGGATGATAATTAATGCAGTTATAGCCTATATATTTAGAGTCTAGGTAGGGAAAACCCTAACCTATCTGTCGTCCGATGACTAGCTGCGAGAATGGCGCAGTCCAGGCTCGAACTGCTCCGGAAAGCTCCAAATCATAAAACCACTATCAACACAATAATCTAGGCGTTAAAATGAAATCAACGATACCCATAATGCCATGAACATAACCGGGTCAAAATCAAGGTCACAAACGGGTCTGTGGGCCCCATAACCCAAAATTGGAAATGAAAAACACCCATGTGTTTCTTACCATCCCGAGAGCATATGCTAAAATATTGAGTAGAAATGGACCAAAGAAAGGGGGTGAAACAGCCCCAATTTTCAGCCCCAATAATCAAGAATTAAAGACGGGAAAATTAAAGAGAAAACCCAAAAATTAAATAAGAACTTTACCGGGTTAGAGGCCAAAACACGATCACGGACCAGCATGCAACTACTTCTAAGCTTGAATAAGATCAAAATATGGAGGTTTTGGGTGTAAGCTTTCATGGGGGATGATTCAAGGAAAAAAGGAGAAATTGACGGAAATTGACAAAGAAAACTTACCAAACGAGGCTGAAGAATTAATCACGAACCAAGAATTTCCCTCCCCAACTAAGTGGAGTCAGCCATCACGAAAAGGAGCTTAAAAGCTCAAGGAAATGGTTGAGTTCGTTTCTGGAGGAATTAGAAAATGAAGTGGGGAAGAAGGGGATTTAAGCTGCCAGCCATAGCTTGTGTGTACGCGGTCATGGCGTTGCCTACGCGGGCAGCCCATGCGTACGCATAGGCTTGGCGCTGGCAAGGCCAGGTGCTGGCCCAGCGCGCACGCGGCCAGACCATCGTGAACGCGATAGCACGCACGCGGGCGGGCGTCGCCTAGGCGAAGGCAAGGAAAATAGGGCGGCTAGCAGGCTTCTTTGCGTACGCAGCCATGCCATGCATAGGCGAAGGCCATGCTGGTGCTGCAACAGCCACCAGCAACCAGCACTTAGGCAAGGCTAGAATTTACTCCAATGGACCCTCAGTAACGCATCCGGGGTCCCGCGAATACAACCAACCTGAGCTATTCAACTAGAAACGGCATTTCGAATCCAATGGAATTGATGAAAATCCCATCGGAGGTCGATTTAATGAAAAGTAGGACTCACGCCCAAAATCAACCTTAGGCCAACTATTTCCAAAATGGAACTCAATGGCCAAAATCAAGTTCGGAAGCCTCGGGACTCAAACCAATGGTCCCTTTAGCCTAAACTCGACATTATAGAGCTAACAGTGCTGACGAAATTTCCATCCGAGGCCGTCTTTTCAGAATGTTGACCAAAGTTAACTACACAAGCCTAACTGGCTTGAAAATACAGAACGAGAGAGATTTCTACGCTGAATAGCTCTCAGATCCCGATCAATGGTCCAACTAGACCAAAGTTCACGCTCCGGAGCTAACGGAACTATTGGAATTCAATTCCGAGCATGATAGCTTAGAATGTTGATCGAAGTCAACGATTTTCAAAGTTTAAGCTCTAAAATAAGGAAACGGTCATAAAGACCAAACAGACGCCCCGGGCACCGAACTACCGGTCCCAGCAAGTCATAAATGACTTGGAGCCACTACAGGCAAGCTTTAACAATACAAAGAAGGTGGAAATGCGTAAATAACCAGAAGGGCCATTACAGTTAATTTTAAATTATTAATTATATATGAGTTAATTTTAAACAAAAATCACAAAAAACTTCTCAATTAGCAATTATCTATTAAGAAAATATGATAATTTATTATTTTAAACTTTAAGAACATACTAAAATCAGAAAAGAAAACTTCTCAATTAACAATTATCTATCAAAAATACATGATAATTTTTTTTAAAACATAAAAAATGGATCCGGCTGCTCTCCATTTCCATTGTCTCCATTTTCCCCAAGTTCTTACTTGGATAAGAGACACATAGTATGAGTTAAAATGAATGGTTAAGATTTAATTAACTAAACTAAGATTCTAATCATGATTTGAATAATAATAATTTAATATATTTGCTTCCAAAATATTTAGTGTTGACACCCAATTTTTGCCCTCCACATTATAAATTAATCTTGAGCCTTTTTCAAATTTTAAGCAATTTTCGAAATAATCGTTTTGAAAAAAGATGAAAATATTTTCAAATCAGCTTTATAATAGTTTGAGTAAGAATTTATATTTTTTTATATTTTATTATATGGAATTTATATAAGTTTACTCAAGAAACTATTTTAAAGTTTAATTTCATAATAAAATCCTTTTAAATTAAAAACGCTTAATTTTCCTCCAAGTTAATTCAAAATGAGAGATTATTTGAATAAATTAATTTTTATAATTGTTAAGAGAGGAAATTATGTGTTAAAGATAATAATTATTTCAATTTGTTTAAATTTAAAGAAGCTCAGATAGTTAAGTTTAAGTAATTCATCTCTATTCCTATTCTAGCCTAATCTCTAAAGCTATTTAAATCTTAGTCGGATTTTCCTAATTACTCTCAAATTGGCTATCTCTTTAACATGAAGTGGCCACATTTGCACTTAAATAGCCTTTACACATTTTTATCTCAGTCAAGACTTGGGGTCTTATTAACCCAAGTTCGCTCAGCCCACTCTATTTCCTCACAAATACCCGCCTGGCCCATCCCCCATTTCCCCTTTGTTATTTCCCCTAGCCCAACGTATCCGCTCAAACCCGGTCCAGGCCCAACCCAAACACACCCTTATGTCTCCTCTTCTTTCCCTCACTCACAGACTCAACCAAAACGACCCCTCAACCTTCTCTCCTCTCTCAACAACAATAAACAACAGACAAAAACCCTAAATCGCCACCTCAAAATCCCGACGTTGCCCTCTCAAATCCGTACTCATACGCATTCTGGGCATGGGATTTGTACCACGAAGGTACTGGGGATGAGCAACGTGTCTTCAATCCGCGCTCCTCTTCGTCCTTTCCTCAAAATCCTGCTTAAAATGTACCAAAATGGTACAAATCCATGAGCAGGAGCCTTATCCAGAGCAAAGGATTCAAATTCCTTTAAGGATTTTCCAGAAATGCCCTTGAAAATCCCCTCTCCCACATTAAAATTTTAACCCCCAAAACCCTTAAATCATTTCCTATATAAACCCCCACTATTTCAAGTGTGGGGGTAACGTTTCCTTGCAAAAGAGAACCCGAAAAAAGCTTGAAAAGCTGGGATTTATTAGAAAAGGGTTTGAAGGTTTCTTTTACACGCTTCAAAGGGTGAAGAAATTCCAATTCGGAGTTTCATTTTGCTGACTGTGGTGGGGTTGTTTTTCGTCAAGAAGCTCTTAGATCCCAGTCGCTGCTCACCAAAAGGTAAAATTCCTGTTCAGTTTTTTCTTTCCTCTTTCACTTTGTTTGTCTTATGGTATTTAAGAAATTATCATGCTGGTTTTAGGCTGTGTTTGTTGGATTTAGTGTTTGGTAATTATGAGAAAATGTTTGGAACCCGTATTTGGAGGTATCGTATTTTCGTCTTCGTTTTCTTTTTCTCTTTGAAGAGCTGTTCTACTTTCTTTGTAGGGGTTAGTATGTCTTTTGTTACACTGTTTAGATAGGGTCTAAGCCTATCTTGTTATTGTTGAAATGCTAGCTTCATAAGCTGTTGTCAAGTTGGTGTTTGGAAAATTTCATCTTGATTTGTCTGTTGTTAACCTTCTCTGCTCTATCCCTTTGGTATGCTTAAAATTTTGTTGTTGAAATCTGGTTATTCTTTACTGTTTGGCAGTCTATCAATGCTAACCGTTTAGGTTTTTAGTATGAAAGAATTTGAAAATTGATTGCATTCTTCTCTCTACGATTGTGTATTCGTACAAGTTCTAGGTGTCTTGTAGCTATATAGTTTATCTTGAATTGGTTCGATGCTTCTCCCTTCCCTTTTATCCCATGTGCCTTGTTTGATCTTGTTAGGTAGAGGCTACTAATCTCAAAATCTGGGAGATGATAGCTTACATCATAGGTCTGCCAAAAATGAACTGTTTAACTCTTATTTGAATCATGTCGAAATTTCTTCTCCTTTGCCTAAAGACTGAATTTGTCAAGTTTGAGCCTTTAAAAGTAGTAGTTTCATTCATCATCCTGTTGTTAGCTTGAGTAGAAGAGCTTAAATTCCTTCGCATCTTTTGTGAGCTTCATATCTTGTCCTTGTGTGTTTCTGTGTCTCTCGTATGATGCATAACAGTGATAGAAATTTAGGTTGTTCTACTAATTTGTGCGTGGTTCGCTTGATTAAGGAAGATGTGATGATGATTTGGTCTAGCATAGATGTTGAGTATACTCTAGATATGTGGTTGTTGGAATTGGTCCTCCCTTAAACTGATTACTCTTAAAATAAGAGTCAGATTGCTTGTTAGGATTATTTTCATAATAATTCCAGTATGTGTTTGTTTCAAACTCTTAAAATGAGTATTCATTGAAGTTTCATTGTGCCTTTGGTTTGCCGTGTGTTGGTTCTAATCCTCCTCCTTTTCTTTGTACATGTGAAACCTATCCGAGTCTCTTCGAGACTCCCATTTTATCCTGTGCATTTCGTTGTGTTTAAGACCCATAAAATCGTCAAGTCAAACCTGGTCCAAGAAGGAGCATTACAGGTTGAAGATAGAAAATGGGCCAAGCCCATCCCATAACAGTAAGCAGCAGCAGAAGCGGCCCAAAATGGACTTGATTTGAGAAAAATGGGCCAAAGCCCATAAATACAGCAGCAATAGCAGTAGCCCAAAGCGGGCGGAAGATAGAAATTGGACTAAAAGTCCAAATGGGAGGGCGATGGGCCTAAAAAGGCCCACAAACATAGATTTTAGGACAGGTTTAGATTGAGCCAACGGCTTAATCACATTTCTTTCTCGCTAATTTATGTTTAGATAGAATTCTTTGTATTAATTGGACTGACTTTAACTTAGTTGGATTTTCCCCAAAAGAAGAATATTTCATCTTTTAAAATGCCTTGATTCATTTGCAAAATGGTTTCTTTACATATTTAAACTGTTTTTGACTTTAAGGATAATTTAGCATGTTTTCTTCTTTAAGCAAATTCTTCATGCTTTTCTTAAAACAATTTTGATATTCCAATTTTCTCTTATCAAATTGTCTTACTATTAGCAATTCTCATATTTTCTAAATCAAATTAAAATCAAACTTTCCTTTCAAAATTTGTCAAATAAGTTGTGTTTTGAAAAGTCCGGACAACTGCGAGTTAGCGGATATTTTAAATACCTTAAAAGCCTTTTTGGAGTATTAATAGGAACCTTTCACCCAAAAATCTCTTAAATTTTTTAAGTTACAACTGTTTTGACTTTAAAGATTTTCTTAAGTTTTTCTTGGTTTTCTTTATAAAATTAAGTGGCGACTTTCTTTTATTTTGAAAAACATCTTGAAACATTAATTTGGTTTTCGAAATGAGTTCTCAAAAAGTAGGAAATTACATGGAGTGTCTTCAAAAGTGAATGGTCTTCAATTTATGCCCCTCATAAGAAAAGTCTTTAAAAAATATTATTCTTTTATTTTTATGTATAGAATATATACATATTTGCCCCTCTACATCATAACTCTCCATGTTAATTTGTCTCTCAACTTTTAATTTTCATTTTTTTTTTCTTTTTAATTTTTTATCTTTTTTCTTTTTTTTTTAATTTTTTCTCAATTTTTTTTAATTCTCATTTTCTTTTTTCTCAACCTTTATTTTCTCTTTTTTTCTTTTTTTCTCTTAACTTATTTTTTGTTCTTTTTTTTTCTCAACCTTTATTTTCTTTTTTTTTCTTTTTTTCTCTTAACTTTTTTTTTGTTCGTTTTTTTTCTCAAACTTTAATTTTTTTATTCTTTTTTTTCCCTCTTTTTTCTTTTTTTTCTCAACTTTTATTTTTATCTTTATTTTTTCCTTTTTTTTTTTTTTTTTTTTTTTTTTTTTTTTTTCTTAACCTCTATTATTTTTTGTTAATGAACAAAAAAAGTTGGATAATCCGCAAAGAAAAATCTTCTTTCTTTGAAATCGAAGTAAACTTAAGAGCCTGCTTAATTGTTTGGAAGTCCTTTGGAACAAGTCTTGCCTCTAAGATAAATGTTATAGAACATCTCATAAATCAAGACACAATGAGGTAGTGTCAAGCCTTGCTTGTGAGCATAACTTGTTGTTTGAAAAAATTTTGAGCTAAGTTATACCTCTAAGGCAAGAGTTATAGAGTATCTCATAAATTAAGATAGAATGAAGTAATGTTAACTCTTGTCCATGGGGCATAACTTGTTTTTTGGGAGCCCCTTGGGCTAACTCTTGCCTCTAAGGTAAACGTTATAGAGCATCTCATGATCAAGACATAATGTGTTAGTGTTAACTCTTGCCAATGAGGCGTAACTTGTTGTTTGAAAGTCTTTGAGCTAAATTTTGCCTCTAAAGCAAGAGTTATAGAGAATCACATAAATCAAGACACAATGTGGTAGTGTCAACTTTTGCCCATGGGGCGTAATTTGTTATTTGAAAGTCTTTGGGCTAAGTCTTGCCTCTTAGGCAAGCGTTATAGAGCATTCCATAAATCAAACACAATATGATAGTGTCAACTCTTGCCCATGGGGCGTAACTTGTTGTTTGAAAGTGTTTGGGCTAAGTCTTGTCTCTAAGGCAAGAGTTATAGAATGTCTCATAAATCAAGACACAATGAGGTAGTGTCAAATCTTGCTCGTGGGGCATAACTTGTTGTTTGAAAATCCTTGAGCTAAGTCTTGCCTCTAAGTCAAAAGTTATAGAGTATCTCATAAATTTAGACATAATGAAATAGTGTGAACTCTTGTCCATAGAGCGTAACTTGTATTTTTTGAGAGGTCATTGGGCTAAGTCTTGCCTCTGAGACAAGTGTTATAAAACATCTCATAAATCAAGACAATATACTAGTGTCAAGTCTTGCTCATGGGCGTAATTTGTTGTTTGGAAGTCTTTGGCCTAAATCTTGCCTCTAAAACAAGAATTATAGAAAGGTCAAAAAAATTGATAAAAAAAAAGATAAAAGAAAAATTTAAAACCAAAGAAAAACTAAAAAAATAGAAGTTGAGAGAAAAAAATAAATATTGAGAAAAAAACAAAAAA